>JABUQX010002607.1:30000-35000 GCA_015478945.1 Trachelipus rathkii | reverse complement strand
TAAGTTTTTAACATAAGGCAAAAATTGTGAATTCAATGTGAAGTTTATGGTTCAAAAATTATTATTGAACATCCAAAATATAAATATTTCAGCTAATTAAAATCTAAAGCCAATCAAGCAGACATTTACTTGAAAGAAACAGAAATAATAAAATAGTCCATTAAAGTGTTGCTCTCATATATAAATAATAATAATAATAATTAATAATAATAATAATTAATAATTAATAATAATAATATTAACCCAAATAGTTGACCTTTTATAGGACACATCCCTTCATCCGTGCTTAAGACCTTTTTAAGTTTTTACTTTTTCAACCAAAGTTTTGTTTATACCACGTATTAAATCTAAAATAATTTATTAATGCCACAAACTGCTAAATAAAATTCTTAAATATAAGTCTGGAATTAATTTTCTGCAAATGTTTTTAACTTCAGGTGTTAATTCGAGTCTTCTTCAAGCAAGCTCTCCCTTCAATGGACTTCTTTTTATTACTCATGATATATTATAAATTTAGTTCATCCGAAAAACCAAAGGTCAAACTATGCATGAGTAATTATCAACGTTCAACTTTAATCTATTCATTCTATATGCAAAATGTTTATACCAGAAAAAAATAAAAATGAAAAAATAAATATCTTACCGAAATCATTAAATACCTATTTTAAATAAATATCAGAAAAAAAAACTAATTTAATAATGTAATACTTGCTAAACCTTGACATATGAATTAAAAAGATTCGGTATCTTAAAGTTTCATGTAAATAACTTTCACTTTCAAAACTGAAAACTTTACTTGCTAATATAATCTTTATGCCTCTGAAGGGTGTGAACTGATGTCAAATGAATTTGTGGCAGAATTATTCATCCGTTCATTAATTTCAAGAGAGGACCATTATAATAGCTGTTCTAGTTCTGTGCTTAATATTTCATACTATAATATGAATAATAATAAATAATAATAAAATAATAATAATAATAATAAATAATAATAAATAATAATATAATAAATAATATAAACAACAATAATAATAAAGTATTATTGTTAATATCAGATTGAGTAAATAACTATATTTTAATTAGTAATTAAGCTAAAATTCTAAGTATCAATATTGTTAGCTCATATGTCAAGCTGATCTACATTATAATAGGTTGATCAGCGAAATGGTTCATAATCTTTCTGCCAACAGTTTGTGTTCTTTCTCAAGCTCATATACCATCTAAGCATGCCGTCAATTGAATTAATTTATTTTATGGTTTTATTCCCAGAACAGGGTGGGGTTGCAAACATGCACAAGAAAACAGTTTGAGTAGAAAGATGAAAGGCCTCTCCACAACCTACCCATTACCCTTAAGAGCGAGACCATCACTACCAATATTACCCTGGAAAACCTCATGCGCTCATACAGGCACACACTGTGCGAATTTCTCATCAATGTTCGGTTATCCCTCGGCCAGACCCCTCACAAAAACCCTCGACAGCACCCCCCATTGTGGGCCATTCTTCTCACTTGAGCTAAATTCAGAAATCTTTCCTTCAGACTCTCTAACTGACCAATCAATTTTTCTTTGGTCTTCCTCTCCCATCGATCGATTCCCAACACACTCAACACTATACTCGCAAACCCAACCTTCCATCATCCATCATTTCACATATGATCAAACAAACCTTAATACACCCTCATTCACGTCTTACATTCACAGAACACTGCTTCATAATACACTTCAAATATTATTTATAATTCTTTCCACACCTAACATGCACCTAAGATTTATCCATCTAAGGATTGCATCTTGATCTATTCCTTAATTTCAAACATGGTTTCACTTACTATACAATAATACTGGAAACACATTTCTCTCATGCAAAAAATTCTAAAAGCTTTGTTGACACGATTCTACCCTTTCTTAAAACATGCTGGGAGTCATATAGTATCCTACTTTTCTGAAAACTATTGCCGTGGGAGTCACATAGTTCTTATCATCATCCAAAAGTTTCTTACATGACCTTCAGTAACGTTTTACAAAAACTTTTACAAGAGATGATTAAAACTAAACTGGTCAATAATTTTCCAAATCTTCTTATAATATAGCACAATTTATGCAGTTTTCCAATCCTTGTTACCTCACCAAAACGTTACAGATTTGCTTAAAAAAATCAAATACAGTGCCTTTGCAATACTACTACTACTACTACTATTAGAATTCTACCATATATGCCATCAGGGCCTGCAGCTTTACCTGGATCACTGTGGTTGAGAAAAGATTTAAATTTCTTTCAAATTCTGATGAGCCTATTCATTCATGCATTACAATGCTAACGAATTAATTCCTCAGTAACACGGATCAAATAAGCATTTGAAAATGTTAAACAATTCCTTCATTCAACATATGGCCTAAATATTTAAACTCGGATACTTTGTTCCAGTTGTCATCATCCCAAACATGGATTTCACCACATGCGAACTATCTTCATTTCTACCACTATGACCATTGCTCTTATCTACATTTACATTTTCAAACCCCTCCATTTACACAAATTTCCAAAGAATTCTATCAATCCTCTTAAACTTTCTTCTGAATCCACCACACCAAAAACAATCAGGGAAGAGAGAGTGGATGGTAATCCACTCTCTCTTTCCATTATCCATCAGTGTAAACATCTCCCCGTCACTGCCTACCTTAATTTTCTTTCATCACCCAATCCATATACTAAATTAAAATAGCCATGGAGACATAACACAACTCTGCCTCACTCTACTATTAAAATTAAACCATTCACTCTTCACTACATTTATTCTTCCATGCGGCACTAATTAACCTCTAATTCTAATCATTCAAAAGCCTATCACCAATACCATATATCATTAACACCTGCCACAAAGCTTCTTTATTATTCCTGTTGCAAGTTCATTAAACTTAAATCAAGGGCTCCCAACCTCTTTTTGCTTGTGGATCCCCCGAGTCCTAACTTTACGTATGTGGACCTTATATACTCGTATATAGTATTCCTAAATTAAATATTTATCTGTAGGTTAGTAAAAGTTAATAATTATTCCCCTAGGGTGTCCATGTAAATCCCAGTTGGGAAATGCTGACCTAAATAAAGTTTCTTCTTCTTCTCTCTCATTTCCTTTAATGTAAAAATTTGATATATACATCCTACACCACTTCTAAATGCACCTTTATCTTCATCAATCAAATCCCAGTACCAAAATACAAGCATATATACTATTTAACGATAGTAATTTGAAAGTGTCAAGAGTAGCATTTAGAAACCAGGAATAGATCTAACAAAATGTTAGGAATAATAAACTGTAATAATGTTAATTGTAAAAGTAGGGAGGTGATCAGTAAACTCTATAATGATTATTTAAGACCATTAGCCGATTTCTCCTCACAGATTTGGATTCCATATCTAAGGAAAGACATTAACATAAAGGAGGAAGTACAGCACAGAGCAACAAAACTGATTTTTAAATTTAAAAATAAGTTACAAGGATACGATGAAAGGGCCATGGATGCTTTCTGTAAAAAGATTTCATTGAGGGGGATATGATTCAAGTTTACAAAATGGATAGATATTATCGAGCATCACATCAATCAAATATTTTAAACCACATAAAAACTACAAATAAAAAATATATGGGGGTAGATTAGGGAAGGTTAACTAAAAATAGAACAGCAAATTACATTACAATAAAATAAAAAAAATTATCATAGCAAGTAAGATATATAATACTCTGTGAATGAGTATATATCTATAAAATTAGAACTGCCAGGGTTGCCAATTGGTGATGCAAATGCATAATAATTTCTGATTAAAATTATTTATATCTTGTTAAAGATACAAATACGTGGCACACAAACCCCACTCCACGTATCCCCTGAACAGGGAGAGCTTATTTGAAAATAAATAATTTTAATAAGAAATTATTATATGTTTGCATCCCCCATTAGCAACCCTGCCAGCCACATCTGTTTATGTAGTATAAATTATTTTTTTTATTATTAATTTGCGTCTTTTTATCCAATTTTGTGCAATATTTTTGTTAATACTCACTACATTAAGCCTTCTCTAATCCATTTACTTAAATTTTGTAGCGACTTAGTTTCACATGTTAGCTTAACTGATACAGTATATTTATTTAAAATTTAGCTAAATAAATTGCACAATACATATGTAATTATGTAGTTGGATGAATAATTTTCATGATAAAAATTTAAATCTAAGATGAGCCATTTACTCTCTATTTTACATACCTTTGAGTACTCAGCAATTATGGAAGGAGAAACCAGGGCTTATAAGCTAGACTTGGATACGTTCTTTTAGGAACCTGATAGCCTAGGATAGGAGCGCCCGGCTACTGTGTTAACTCAGCGACACAGAGTCAAGTGTTCAATCCACTGATGGAGAGCAAACTCCTAGAGGCATTCATTTTGTCAGTATTTGGTGGAGAGTTCTTAAAAATTATACGTTTAAAGACATCAGTGTGAATTCTTACATAATCATACAGCAAGAGCCAATCACTGGTCTATTCTATGAATTTTAATCACATTGGTTGTCCTAGCTAACCCAGCCTCTAGCTCATCATTGTTTATAGAGCCCCACACTAAATGTTTTATTTTGTATATATATATATATATATATATATATATATATATATATATATATATATATATATATATATATATATATATATATATATATATATATATATATATATATATATATATATATATATATAGTGTCGGGGGGTGACAGCGCCCGCCTCTTTAGGGGGGGTGATTTCTGTCCTCTTCTAAATAAAATAAAATAATAAAAAAAAAAATTTTTTCTCGATGTTTTATAGCCACGCGGTAGTACTACAAGTTTTATTTAGATCATATTTAATTCTAGAAAGTTTTTATATTTTTAAAAAATGTTAGAAATTAGGGTACAAAATTTCCTTCAATAGAATTTCACTTTTGAAAAATGTGAGTTTTTTTAACTTCGTTAT
>JABUQX010002607.1:7500-15000 GCA_015478945.1 Trachelipus rathkii | reverse complement strand
ATTATACGACATTTCATAATCACGTCCGTATGGCTGACCATTCACATGTAAACTGACACCCCTAAGGTTGAAAGGGGCGAATTTATATGTTGATTTTTTATAATGTCCTGAATATGCCTCGTGTTCTACAATTCCAGCTATTACTTTTTGAGGAAGATTTCCGTTAACAATGTTTGGAATACTGATGCTTGATAGACCGTGAGTGAAGTTAAATACTTTGGTTTCTACTCTTCTGATTGGGTACTTTGCTGTGGTTGTTAAAAGCGACTTCTCAATTTCCAAATGCCTTTGGGGAAATAACTTCACCTTTCTAACATAGAGAAAAGCCTCTAGCAGTTTGAAGATAGGCTCAGGACATGGAGTTGTAGCATTAGGATTACTTTTTATTTTAAGTGCAAATTTCGGACTTGAACGGGATAAGCGGATTCTAGCATCTACAGATGGCAAAATAAGTCTTTCCTGAGAGAATATATCGCCATTTAAACGTCCGTAGAATTCGTAAGTGTTATTTATGACTTCAGCCGCTTTAGCTACATGTGTAGCCTCATCTTTGAAGCTGTAAAAACCACATGATTGAAGATGAGACTGCTTAGCATCATCAGAAAAGTTCAGTAGATGTTCTATGTAGCTTCTATAAGGATAACTAGCTGCTGAAGTGCCGAGCGAAGTTTCATTGAGGTAAACATCAATCTGGTTAAAACAAGTGTATAGGAAGTTCGACTCTGTATACACTATGTGGTCGTCACCTGTAGGAAGGTCTGTACCATCAGGGTTTGTCAATTTCGTTTTAAAATACAGAAATACATTAGATGGATCTAGATATTGGTCTGAGGTGCCTGGGATATTAAACTCTAAAGGAACGTCAGTGCTGGTTATCGAATGTGTGGGATTAATGCTGATGAAGTTGCTGTCACTCACGCTGATCTGAGTAGGATTCATCGAGAAGAGATCCAATTCGCTCTTGCAGCAGTCTGGACTAGCAGGGTGAAGGAAATGCATCTTGTCGGTGCGGTGCTAGGCCGAATAATGAACAAAGCTTCATATGTGCTCCACTTATATACATGTTAGCCGAAAGTTGTAGTTTAAAGATACCATCTAGTAGTTAAATGGTAAATACATCAATACGTTTTGTAGATTTAACCCTTCTAGCCTTAGGGTTTTTCCGCACTGTGATTTTCTTACGGCCTTGCTTCTTCTTCAGAGCTCTCTTCGTCTTAGGCTTTTTCCTATTTGTGGTGGTCCGGCGTCCTTTAACTCTAGCCCGGCCCTGCCCTGTCATTTTTCGTCTTATTTTGCGTTTAACGTCATCGAGCATCTCGTCGGAAACCTCGGCAATCCGCCTTTTTAATGAAGCACGAGGATTGGCTCCTGTCGCTATATCTTGCATCGTGTGCAGGCCTGTTCTTATAGCTTTTTTACCTAAATATTCACCCCCTCTTCTAAATACGGGGATGGCGCTTCGCAGTAACTTAGTGAAAAATCCTCCAAGACCGTATCCTCTTTGTGATCTCGAGCCAATGAATACTCTTTCCATACTTATTACTAAGGTGACTGGAGCTTCTTCCCTATACTGTCTTTACACTGTAAGAGTGCATCAATGAATGAAAAAATGCAATTGATTATGTCCCTTATATAGTCTGCAGAGGCATCTATTTCTTGAATGAAATCGAGTAGCATATAGATGAGATTTTCAATTCTGGTTAAAAAATGTTCCATCATTTTATAGCTGATGGGGACGTTTCTTTCTAATGTGTACTTTACACATCAATGTGCCACTTGTAAATGGATATGGCCGTCCTTCCACGTCCTTTATATGCACTCTTATAGACCCGATCAATGACCTGTTCAGTGAGAGATAGTGGACATTTGGGAATGTTATTACCTACCCTTAACAGAGGAGCTGTAGTGTCGCCCACATATTGGTGCTCGACTATATCAGTGTAGACGTACGCCATTCCAGGATGTTTGAGCATCTCTGAGGTAATACAAGTATAATGTAACACCCTGTCTTGCTCGTCGATTAATTCTTCCTTGGTTATATGTTCGTTTTCCACTGTTTTCATGACCCTTTTCAGCATAGTAGGTACATCATGGAGGACATCTAACCAACCTTTACGTTCATGAACGTGTTTCCGTTGCCATGACGATCTCCTGAGGAAAAACACGTCAATATCTCTAAGGTTAATGCCTGCCGTTGATCTCAAAGTAATTAATACTTCGTCATCAGAGGGATGAATATCTGTGTTGTAAATTAGATCTCTACACATATTACTAGTCGCTAAAAGCGTATTTAAATAACTGAACATTGCAGGAACGGACTTAAAATAGGATTTCCTCAATACAATTCTTTCATAAAAGTACTCTCTCGTCCCCAAAGTAACGCGGTTTAGAGCACCTGTGTTCTTCACATCCAATATAGTTTCAACACAGTCTACACTTCTGTAAACATGCATCCAAAAAAGATTATGCGGAACATTTTCCACATCTGTATTTAATATCACTTCACACAATCCTATTTCATAAACGTCTCTTTCAATGTCAATAGGGTTCAGTAACTCTGTCGTGAAGTCTGAGAGCTTATTATCAGGATGTAGATTCATCGAAGCCGAAGAAGGCAGAGTTAAATAGAAGTGGTCTGTACTCGCCATGGTCACAATGAATACTGATTAATGATTCTTAATTTCACTTGCTTTTATATACGAGTTAAACTTGTCAGGATATCCTACCCATTTAACCAAGTACTGTTTATTTCGACCCTTTCCTTTCGAGCCTAATAGCTTTTCAATTTTATATACATTACTTTCAGGATTGAAGCGTATTTTTTGTATTTCCTGTTTATAAAAACCGCCTTTTATCTTTTCACCGTATAAATCCTCCAAATAATATAATTTTAAGCCGTCATAAGGGAAGTCTCGAATATTGTGAACTTTGAAAACCTCTGTAGACCACCCTGACTCATAGCCTTTCCTAAACCTTTCCGCCTCTCTGGAGACTCGCACATAATCACCTATGCATACACCTGAATTATCCTTTATTTTCCTGACTCTTCGTTGTGAATGATCCACCGTCGTAGGCTTTATTTTCGACATTTCTAGAGGGGTAGATTTTATAGTTCTATGGAACGATCTATTATAAGAATGAGCAAGGTCTTGTAGTATGTCAATATACTTAAAAGTGTTCATGCGGGTAAAGTACCGGTGCATTTTCTCCTTGATAGTACGCTGTACTCTTTCAACTATAGCTGCTTTATTCACTGAGAATGTATTGTAATACCCCATGTCGTGCTCTTTAACTAATTCTTGAAATTCACGACCTAGAAACTCACTGCCTTGGTCAGTCCACAGCATTCTTGGCCATCGCTTGTCACCCTCTATAATTTCTCTCAACGCCTCAGATACACTTCGTGACTTTTTTATCTTTTAAAGGTTTTAACCATAAATATCTAGAATACACATCGATGGTAAAAAGTATGTATTGATACCCTCCGTTGTACGAGCTGTATTTAACCATCTCGGATAAATCCAGCTGCCATACGCTATCGAGACAGGGGGCTACGGTTTTCCGGGTAGGAAATTTTCTGCGAACAGGTTTATGTAGAGTGAAAGCCTCCTCACCTTCTAGATATGCTTTCAACTCTTTCCGTCCAATGTCCGGAAACCTCGAGGCAAACCTTGTGAATCCACCATAGCTATTAGGCTCCTTCACATCGTAATAATACTTATCAACCACTTCCTTAGCCTCCATGGTGTCTACTGGCATGAGTAAAAACATTTTATATATATATATATATATATATATATATAATATATATAAAAAATATAAATATATATATATATATATATATATATATATATATATATAATTATATATATATATATATATATGGGAAAAGGAAATATAAAACATAGTGATTAATATGATGAATTTATTTATTTATTCACAAGTGAGCAAATTAGAACAATGAACAAATTATATATATATATATATATATATATATATATATATATATATATATATATATATAAAATATTATATATATATATATATATATATATATATATATATATATATAATATATATATATATATATATATATTATATATTTGAATTAATAATATTAATAACACCACAGCGTGACTATGAATTAATCCATTTAAGACTGGCATTCGGCTTTTTTCTTATTCTTCCTTTAACCACCCTTTTGAATTTATCTGAAGCGTAGGACATGCCCGAAGGACTAGAATCGGGCCTTGGCGTTTTAGGAATATCATCCAAGTCTGCTAATCTGCGTGTGTTCAAGATTAAAGAGCGGGGAAAATTTATAGTCTGAAGCTCCTGCTTGATTGTAGGCCATCCTGTTACAGCGCTCTTCTTCCAATCGCGCGAGAGATCAGCTATTAAATCCACAATGTTTGACCCTTTAACTATCTCATCATCAATAATGATTTGACCTAACTCATTCCAAGTTATTTGTTCTTTTAAAATATTATAGAGAGTTAGACCTGATCTGCGAGCTCTGGCTGGCAAGCTCTCCTCTAGGATATTTCTTAAGCTGTCTTCGATCTTCATCTCAGGTTTGACTTCTTGTGGCAAAATTGTTTCCTTTACGTCAGACTTATTTAGTGGTCCCTTTAGATGCAAATCCTTGAGACTTAATAATTTCTGCATTGCATCTTGGTATAAGATACGCTTCTCATGGATGTTAATGTCTGAATTTAATATCCGATACACCTCTTGCTCGTAATTGCTTATCTGCTCAACTTTAGGGTCGAACAAGCTGTAAGGTAGAGCTGGCTGCTGAATTTGTGCAGCGCTCAAAGGTTGTTGATTCTCTAGAGAGAAATGATGCTGATGATTGGGGGGTGGAAATTGCAGTGAGGACGACACCGCGTAAGCCTGTGATTGTGTAGGCTGAGTGGTGGGTCTCTGCAACGATGAAGTAGTATTACATTTCATTTTCTCATACTCGTTAAACGGTAATACAGCGACCTTCTTCATTATGAAGATATCCACTTGGTAATCAGAGGAGCAATAACTGAGAAAAGTAGAGGCAGGAATACACCACCCCCCTTCTGCAACACCTTCTTTTTATTTTTCAGATGCTTTATGTTACGGGAGAGTTTTTTAATGGTGTTTCTATGTCGACGCAGCTTTACCTTCTGAGGCCTGTTTAAAGGAACATTCCCCTTTATAAGATTTAAGCAGAGTTCACATACGCACTGGATGAACTTCTCATCATCACAGATTATTTTGCGCTTTTCAGCCGGTTTCAGCTTTTTAAATCTTTTTATAAGAGGTAAATACTTTACAACTAAACTACTCATTATTCAGGAATGTACACAGTTTCTATCTCATGCGGTAGAATGTTGGTGCGGAGCAGGACTCTATGCGTGTTCCTAGGATGAAGTTCACACAGCAAGTATCCGTACGGATCCGAAGTAACTTCTTTATATACTTTCAAGAACTCTTTTCTTGCTGACGGGAACATCTGCGACCCTAGAACATTGACCTGACTCATATCTCTTCTTTGACCAAACAGGATCAGATACTGAGTGTTTAAAGAAACAGTCCTCATGTGCCTGCTTTGATGAAAAATGTTCTGTGCTTGCTTTGATGAAAAATGTTCTGCGTAATGAAAAATACAGATATATTTAAATGATGGGAATACACCGTAAACGTCTCAGCTATATCTTCGTTTAACTTGTGCAGCATGTCGTCAAGAACTATAACTTTATGACCTTGTACATTTTCCAATGATTTAATATCGTATACACCTTCATGGAATTCTACTATATTATTATATTCATTAAACTTCTCCTGGAATACACTATAGCACCAGATTATTTTCACAGGTGTATGCTCAAAAATTCCACCATCCTTTAATATGTTTAACAGCCAGAAAGGTTTTTCCCGCAGCCTGTGACCCGCCACCATACATGTAACAGGGCTGAAGAACAATACGCAAAAACGACCCCACTCCACATCGAGCTCGCAATAGCACAAGCGCCGCCCCTCGATGTACAAGCAACTTTCTGAAGCAACCACACCCAACATCCACCACATAAAGTCGCAGCTGGGAACAGCGACGCACAGAACGCCCAACCATCAAAATCAATCCTCATCACTACAACCACAACACCAAACCTTTATAAAAATCCTAACTGTCTACAGCAACTCATCACCCGACCAACAGAAACAAAACACACCGAACCAAAACACGCACCTATAAAAACACAACCTCACCCCAACTAATCAAAACAAAATATACCAAACGACAACAACATATACACAACTACTACCTTACCCCAACACTCCATCAATATATAGGCATAAGACACACTAATCGAGAACAAACAAAACCAACAGTAAAAAACAACAGCAAATTCAATCTCAAAAAACAACATATGAATATATTTAACTCAACACCAATATATAATATATTATTATATATTATACCGAACGGTTTACTTGATGATGTTAAAGCACCGACTTCAGTTAAAAACCTTTACCACATAGCTAGAACTTTAATAATCACAGACATACATATTTTAACATTAAATATACTCACAGGAATATTAAATATTTTAACATTAATTACATTTACAATAATATTAAAAATATTTATAAGGGTATATAACACTGATATAGACATTCACAGAAACTTCACGAAGACTCAAGATTAATACTCTGTAAATCTTTACAAATATGCCAGTCATTTATATCGTTGTCTATCATGTAGCTACGTGTCTCATCGATACCATCCGAAAGCACATATGTAAAAAGCTCCCTCTCAGATATCATAGTATGTTTGGCCTCTGGATCGGTAGCATAGATGCTTTCAGCCCATCGTTTTCTAAGAAGATGTATGAATTTCTGTACATCGATAGTGTCTAGGAATCGTTTAATAACAGTTTCAGAATCATCAACCATCATTTTCTTGAGTGCATAGTATTCCTGGTATAACATATAATGAACGACTGTTACATAGTTAGATAACACACTCACTCTCTTCATATGCCTTATCACCCGTCTGCCAACCTCTGACATATACTTCAGCTGCTGTATTCCTGAGATGTAGAATCCATGAGAGGTACGTTCAAATGCTTCTAAACCACTAGCCCTTTCCCATAGTCTAACTTCCACGCTTATTGTGTTTACATGTTTAGAGAAGGCTAGAGTAAGCTGCTTTTCCTTTGCTCCTTTGCTCTGGCTGATAACTGTTTTCGAGTAGTTTAATACCGCATCAGGGTTAAAGTATTCACCAAGCCAGGCCTCTATGTGATTACATATACACAGTAATTCATCGGGACTCATGAAAACACGCCTTGTGTTGTAATATGATGAATTACTAACACACGTGAAAAATTCAGTTCCATTAGGGTTTCTTTTATATAAGAATGCAACTCCACATCCCGGCATCTTATCTTCCCACTGAATGATGTCTTGTACGGAAGTATACCTATTAAGACGGATCATAATGTGTTCTTTCTGGAAATGGAA
>JABUQX010002607.1:0-2500 GCA_015478945.1 Trachelipus rathkii | reverse complement strand
CGATTCTCTTCCTGTCAGCAACATAACCGTTTTCCCGGAAACGGGGGATTAATCTCGTTATTGTCGAATTATTAAGCACTGCTGCATCCGGATATCTGTCACTAAAAGCATTTTTAACAAGTGTATATGAACGAAAAGCTAAATACTATTCAAGAATAAACACTCGTTGTTCTTGGGAAAACAGCATCCTCACCCGTCAAAGAACTCTACGCTACTGAGACGTCATGGGAGCACAGCCAATCACAATGACGTTTACGTGTGTTGCAGATAATATATGTGGTGCTATCTAGCGGTTGCAGATAGACCTAATCCGTTTACCATTAAATTCACAGACTCGAATATTTGCACCCTTCGTGTTTGAAAATTTGCAAAATACTTGCAAGTACTAATGAAGTTGCTCATGAAAAATTGGTATATTTATGCATGAATATATATATATATAATATATATAATATATATATATTATTATATTATATATATATATATATATATATATATAAAGAAGGTTGGAAGTTTCGTAGCTGTCAGGACAAGTGAAGATTTTCTTCGCATGGTTATAGGGCGACAGAGCTAGCAACCTGGTCCTTTCCTTTTGCTTGTATTACTCTTGGACCAGTGTTAGAATATTATGCGCCTAGAAGCAAGATCCCTCTGAGACCCTCTGGCGTGAAACGAGTTTTGAAGCCTAATGAAAGAAGATGCTAGTTCTACTGAAAGGGCGAAAACCCTACCTGAGAGTATTAACCAGAGGACTGGCATCGGAAACAATTGCGAAAAGAAATGGTTTTCTAAAATTCTCTAGGGTTAAAGAGTTTGGCAAAAGAAGTGTTGGACCAAACTGACAGGGCGAAAGCCCTTCCTGGAAATTAACATTGATATGTTATATATATATATATATATATATATATATATTTATATATATTATATATTCTATAATAATATATATAATATATATATAATATATATATTATATATAATATATATTATATTGTTTATTTAATAAATTATTTAATATATTTATTTAATAATATTTTAATATATATATATATATATATATATATATATATATATTATAATATATATACTTATATAATATATTATATATATATATATATAAATATATAATATACTATATATATATATATACATCTGTGTTACCAGATTGCGAAATATGGACCCAACTCTTTTGCACCAGACCAATCTCTTTCCCCAGCCTCAACCAATTGAAAAAAAAGTATATGCAGAATAAACTTGCAAATTAATAATTATCCAAATTTTGTTAAAAAAAACTAAAGCATCTGCAGCCTATAAAGGGAGAGTTACTCTTCTTCAGACATTTTATGGATATTGAGATTTCCAACTCTGAAAAGATGCTCGCAAGCTACACTTATTGAAGGGACATGCTAAGTATTCCCTGGAGAGTTCTGCCAAGATGGTGAAAAACTTTACAATTATCAACGCCATCAAAACCAATGATCTTATCTGATTTCCAAAGACGTTTCCGCTGTGTTGATAATCTTCATCAATGACAGAGTGTCCTTTGGCACCTCTGAACAAGACTCTTCATCGCCGCTAGAAGCCAAAAAGAACGTTCATGGATTCTGCAATGGTTTTCGCTAACAATAGCCTAAAGGTGTCTGTTTCTTCATCTTTACTTTTATTGGTGGTGACAAAATTTCTATCTTTAGCACATTTGTCATCACATAGGCATACTAAATAAATTTTAAACCTAGGTGTTACACGTGGCTCAGAATATTGGGCTATGTATAAAGGGTTCAGAGCAGTTACTATTGCAGATGCGTAATCGTTTTCCATATTTTCAAATCTATTATCAATTTAGAGGATTTAGTTTATTTCAAAGTTTAGCAAAGGCCCTTACTAAACAAAGTGTAAAGGAAAGAAAGACAACGCAAAGAGAATGATGAAGCTGCTCACAGAAATACATCGTACACAACCCCGAGACAAACCATAAAAGAGAGAACAATCACGAACAGCAAACAACAGAGAAAATTTCTCGAGAACAGATAGAATCCAGTACCAATCAGAAATAAACATACTCAATACAAAAGAACAACGGATATCTACACGAAAACTTAAAACAGAGAAAGAAATAAAAAAAAACAATGTGCCAAAAATCGTATTATCATCACCTGTCAAGCCTTTCACCTTTGTGTTTGTTAGAAGCATAAGGGGGACAGCTTCATTTATTTCTCCCCATCCTCTCAAGCATTTTGTAACCAACTACTATTTCCAACGAGTGCTGAAACATCTTTGCGTTACAGAAAGTTTGGAAAGAACATTAGGTCTCATAATTCATAAGAATACTATCGCTATGCCACAAAAAATATTCATGCGGTATGCGAATGGCAAATGGCGGATGTGGGTTGAAGAGAAAAATTTATTGCGGATACGGTATTCTGCTACACCTCTAGGTCTTTACGTATTTTTTACCGTATATAATTTGGAGCGATTAAGATCATTGGAAAGTATCTCTCTCTTT
>JABUQX010002605.1:37500-41423 GCA_015478945.1 Trachelipus rathkii | reverse complement strand
TTACATTTTATTATTCAGAATATTTATACATAGAAAACATTAAACATTGTACAATAAACATAGATGGATATTTATAATATATTAAATGGGGATTAAAGTGCCCTTAAATCCATAGGATGCTGTTCGAAAAGAATTTTTGATAGAAAACCGCTTATCAGCTGTATGTTGCATCATCTTGGTCCCGGATACAATACTAACACCTCCATATTTTCCGGGATGAAAAGTTGTAGTAGGAATACTATAGCATAACCCTCCTCTGTTACTACCGTGTAAATTAGCATTTGGATTCTGTGACTCATCTATTTTAGCAGCCTTTTTATGAGGCAGTTCACAACATGTATCATCACTATCATCATTCAACTGTATTTCGTTCATTGCTTTCACTGTAACATCATGGTTTTTGATATCATCATATAACGACTCATCGTGACCTATACTATTTTCGGAACTATGATCATACACCAACTTTAGCAGTTTTTCAAAATTGATAGTATCTTTTATCTTTATTGATTGTAAAGGCCTTTTGGCTTTTACCAATATATTTTATATTTCATCAGTGGTTCTTATCCTAACAGCATAAGACTTAGTCCAGTTACACACAAAGGAATCACCGTAGGCCCCAGGACCCATATTCTGCTATTTCATCTGTTAGTTCACCTAAAAGTTTCCTTTTTCAGGAAACCTCATCGTTTTCACCACTTACAAAAATACAAGAATTGTTATTGCAGTACAAGGCCCTTTGTGACTTTGTTAAGTAACTCGTATAATTTTATACGTGCATATGCAGTGTAAACGATGCTGATAGGAATATTTTTACATTTGATGCATCGTTCGGCTAGAAAAACGTATTTTCTTACCCAAACTGTCAACAACATATTTACTGCCTATTGCATAACGCTAGGGACTTCAATATCACATTGATTGATTAGTTCCCATACTTGTTTATCGCTAGTAATTTACTACATCTTTCTTCTTGTAGGCGTATTTTGTGCAAATTTTTCCCAAAGAGAATTGAGACACAATTTTGCAAGGAATCGATTCATGATTTTCTTGATATGTGTTAGATATCAAGTTCGACACCTTCTTTTCTTTGAAAAGACAGATAAACTCTTTAAGTTTTTCCTCGAAATCAGGATCGTCCTCGTGAATATTATTTGGCAGACCTGAGGCCTCTGTCTTTATTTTTAGGAAGTGGTTCACATATCCTTCAAATAAAAACTCCTTCTCTTTAAACGTCCAAACTTCAAATATTTTAAGTATTTCGTAGCCCATCTCTATTGCCAATTGAATTTCAGGTGTTGTGTATACACCTTCAATGGCTCGTTCATTCTCATCATGATTGCATTTCGAGTTATTATCTTTAACACATTTTGCACAGAGTGGAAATATTAGTTTATTTTTGGTTCGTTCAGCGAGGACAGGGATGTATAAGTCTTGAGGAGGAAGAATCTTAATGTAAGCTGCGCCGAAATATTTGTCATTGAGACCATTCTTGAATGATTCAATGTCTGGTACTTTATCACCTATTAGTTTTTCAGGGGGGCCACAAGGGTACTTCATTCGCTTCTGAACATAAGGATAAAGTGATGTATAGTCTAAATACATGATCTTCTGTCCTTTAGTCGGAGGATAGTAATGTACGAAGGGCTCAGTACGGCCTCCAAGCAAAGAATTATCAATTATGAGTCTGTTGTTAACAACATCATTACTAAGACGTTGAATATATTCACCAATGCTTATATTTTCATCGTTATGATTAGGATCTTGAATGATCTGGTTCTTTTGTACCTTTCATTCACATTCCCACACACGTATGACATTAAAACAGGCTTCTTTATACCTATCTTCTTGTTTCATGGTGAGATTGTAACGGTCAACAAGCCGATACGCTTATGCAGCGTTACCTTTCCTTTTATTACAGTCTTATGACCATCTCATGCCACAAACCATGGTAAAGGAAAGCAGGTTTCATTACCGTTCATATATCCGAACCCGTCAGGGTAAAGCCACTTGTTCTAATTTTACCCTTTTCTCTCCACCGTTGCGAGCGTGCCTTATGTTTATATTGTTCAATTTTGGCAGATTACATAAGCCAGCGAGATTGCGGACCTAGCCAAAGCACCCAGCTTTTGTCGACCTTAGAAGTATTTTTTCCTCAGGCACATAAACACATTTTATAAAGGTGTAAAACATAAAGATGCAATTGTTGTGCTGTTATCTAGACAATCTATATCAAATTCTTTAATGAAACTGCCCCTAAACTTCTCAAAACATTTTCTTAGTATATTAAAATCTTGTGTACAGTATTTTTCACATTCTTCCAAAATATTGTACTCTTTACCTATAAACTTATTATAGTACTCTTCAAATTCCTCCTTCTCATTTGTCGACATTTTTTCCATTTCGAAGAATTTCTTATCTGGAATAAGTCCTTTATAATTCAAGGTGCTTTCATTTAAAAATGTATAGGGAAAGAAACCCTTGGAATTGTCTTTTTCACAGACACCCATGCATTTAGGCATGCTTTTCAATGCACATGGTGTGAAAAGCAATGTATCCCTAAACACTATATTTCCATTCGATCCCATTGAAATGATTTTATTGCCTCTTTTTATAGGACTGTTGCTGATAGATTTTGAACTTGGGTGTGTCAGTAATGAGGCATATACGAACTGATGATCAAATTTACCACCATTATGTGCTGTTACAATTACTTTTGATTTAGATCTTTTACTTGAAAAGTCCATTAGAAAATCAATGAAATTTCCTACAGGTCCTTTTTCAGCCTCCAATTTAAATGTTCTTGTTCTTGGACCGCAATGCGAACATACCTGCTCCCCTTCTTTATCGGTACATACATCACATATCATCTGGCTTACCAGTAAATAAGGATTCAATTCTATTATTCTTCTTCCTTTATCATCATAACCTTTTATCTCCGGTATGTCTCGATATCTAGTAACATGTATAAAACCTCAGATACATATCTTTCTTATCATCCTTCTTCTATTTTCTTTTCTTCATGTACATATATGTATTCTCTTCTTAGCTCGTATAATGTACTGCACCCTTGTTTTGCAATAAGCTTGTGTCAGTCATGTGTTGAAACTACCATGCGATCAGCCTTTATTTGTCAAGACAGAGTTTACAAATTTTTATTTTCTTACACGTGTTATTATCTTGGTGTTTTTTATAACAATCGAATTATAAAATTCGCGATTACATTCATTACACTCATGAATATTACCATTCTGTTGAATGAGCCTCGACACTACATCTAGACTTGTCTAACATCCGTAATGTTCACAATCTAATTTATGTGCTGATATTATTACTTATTGAAAGTTTGTAGCCAATAAGTGCAAAGAAGATGCCATTCATATTAATGCCTTTTTTTGTATTCTCAAAACATAACTTTAACTTGTCTTCAGTTACAGCATAGTAATGATTAACTCCATCATGCCCGATAATGTATAAGGGATCGTCTCTGTTCTCATTAGAGGGATTATAAAGTATCTTTACTCCATTACCATCAGGACCAAACACGACTATCCGACATTTTTCGATATTCTCGATTTTTTCAAAGTCAGTTACTATGAAAGAATCTGTATATTCCATACCACATTCTTTAGCTAATGTTTTTGCAGCTTTCTCGATTGCATATGAATGAATATTTTTGGTCTCTACACATTCACGAGCTATTTTCCTAAACAGAACAACAGCTTTGAAAGCGCACCCTACAGCTCCTTCCTCTAGATGAACTTTACTAATGTAACGATGTTTGAAACTAAGATTTTGTAGCTCGAATGCATCAGTTTTACAGTCGTTGCCTTTTCCTTTTGCTATCATGAACACAGTAGCTACTACTTTGAATTTGGTAAAGGTTGCCTTGTCACCGGACTGGAATGAACCTTCCAAGCGTC
>JABUQX010002605.1:0-27500 GCA_015478945.1 Trachelipus rathkii | reverse complement strand
GTTTGTCAGTTTTTGAGATATGATGGGACTCGCTACTACGAGAGCTCTTAGAGCGGTACATCTAATACTGGACTATATATATTATCACTATAATTAACTACTGATTATAAAATATGGTGATATGTCTATTATGTTAACTATTATATATATATATTATATATTATACCTTACTATATTAGTAATTAATATATAGAGTTACATTGATATATAGAGGTTAATTCATAATGATACTAATACCTATATATATTTTAGAGGCTACTACTATTAGTTGAATGTAAACTAGTATATATAATTATATTATATATATATTATATATATATATACTTAACCTTATATACTAAATTATCATATACTATATACACCTTACACGCCTAACACTCAAAACTACTCACTATCAACATAACATACTACCACACTAATATACTAACTATACACATAATCTACACACACTACACCACACTACACACCACTACACTAACTAACATAACACTAACTACATCATAGTGCACGTATTTCCCTATAAGGTATGATTATACCCCTCAACCCTTTGGAATATACCTTCATCGAACGACTCTTAGATCTCGCATCTTTTATCTTTTACGATTGACTTTCCATGGTCCACCTTAGTGCGTACAACTGCTGCTCTCACTTTAAGTACTATGCTTTTATTTCTCCTTGATGTCTTTTTCTACCAACTCATTTAGGAGAATTACCCAAGATTACTCAACTTTGATATACGCACTACCGAGTCTCTAGATAGAGTCACGTTGATACTCTCTCGCTCAGTTCGTGGTGAACGACCGGCGGTCGAAACTTCTGTCCTCTCCTCACCTCTGCCCTCTCCGTGCTCGAACCCTTAAAAAACATAAAAAAAAAAATTATAATACAAAATATACTTTGATATAAAAACTTACAACCTTATGATAAAAAATCCAACTTGTGGAAATTCCTCTGCGAGATACTCCTTCTCACTTTAATTGCCTCGGTTAGCTTTACCGCAGACGGACAACCCTGCTGGGCTGCTCAACTATTGGATACGCCTAAGCTTTGATGTTGCTAGCCTTATTTGCTGCAGAGTGGCCTTGTGATGACCTCATTCATTTTTAGAGGTAATTCCTTTTGAGTAGCTTCAAAGCTTTGACCTGAAAATATTCAATCTTTTTTTTATAGGTATATATTTTATTATTATTAAATATATAAACTGAGTGTGAAAAAATAAGTATATAAGGTGCGAGGAGTATGAATGATAAGAGTAATGTGATAAGTGAAGTAAGAAGAAGAAGAGAAGAAGAAAGATATGAGAATGGAAGTAGTAGTAAGAAGATAGAAAGTATAGAGAATGAAGATAAGTATATATAAATGAAAGTATATAAGAAAAGTACAAAAGAATAGATATAGGTAAAAGAAGAAGAAGTATATATATATATATGTGTGAAGGTACCATATATAGTAGGTATAAGGAGAAAACTATAGACTTTAAGGAGATAAGTTCGTATTTAGAAGAATAAGTGTTCACACCACGTCTTACCATTTTTTTTTTTAATTTATCATATCTATAACATAATCATTGGGGAAAATATGCAATGTTAATCTTCTTGAATTTTTTGAGTTCTTAATCCTTATTCTGTTGATACAATTAATTCAGTGGACGCAGGCTTTGCCTAGGGTTCTACTAATTTTAGTTCGTGCTCATAACATATTTATATTAATGGTTTCTCGGTTTTAGATAAAAAAGTTAAAAGTTAATAATTGTATTAGTATTTTTTTTCAAATAATAGCTAAAATGGGAGACCCACTAGAGAGTGTTACATATTACTCTGCACCGTAATGGCAGAAGTCGAGAAGGTACTCGTCGTCTTTCCTCGTGGAAACGACAGAAAGCGATAGGACATTCTCCTCTCCCTCTGTGTATGTCTCCGGAGAACCCCAGTTCTTTTGGTGATGTTTTGTTGATCGCAGAAGAGAAGCTTTCGCTCTCGTCCTCTTGCGTAACCACCATAACGTGTTTCGTGGTAATAGAGCGCCTCCACCCCTACTAAGTCATCCCCTTTTTGTTTTCTTCTTTGTGAGGCCCATTCCTCACTTGGCTCTCCGGTGAATAAACAAATTACTTTATTATTATAATTGTTATTGCGGAACAGGCATTATAATGTAGGGGTTGCTCTAGTCAGAACGGAGGAACAGACAGAGGTGGTGGGACGTTTTCCTAACATACCCCAGTAGGGAAGAAGGGCGAAAAGGAGTTGTGCCAATAGGATATCCCTCGCGACACCCGCAAAAAAAAGACACCAAGATGGATTTTAGTGTGCCGGAGGACGCACTACTCCAAGAGAAGCGGGGAATAGTCCTACCTCATGATCGCATTCCCCGCCGAATTTAAAGGCCAAGAACCAGACGACCCCCAACTCCTGCGCACTCAAGGAATCGCAGGCCACCCAATGATACCGCTTTGGGTGTCCCGATCAGTTAAAAAAAATACCCAATAAATACCTATAACTACGAACCATTAAACAAAGTGTTGGCATCGCATAGTTCTAAAAGACCATCGATTATTACCTGCGCATGTGCTGTGATCTCTGCGAATATATCTATATAAACATATTTTAAATATAATATAAAAAAATTTTTTTTTAAATTACTCAAACTGACTTTTCATTGTATCAACAATTTATATAGTAAACTTTATATATGTTCTCATTAAAATCTTACTTACAATCTTGAACAAAGTCTTAAATATTAGTTTCATCAGTGCTTGAATATCCATAATATTCTTGAACATATTACTTAGTTTAATGTAAATCTGTATTATTTCTACCTACTACCATAAAAAAGCTATTTTAATAATAATAATAAATTTTTTATATATATTATATATAATAATAATATTATAAAATTTAAAAAAATTAATGTTTATCTTAACGGATAATGATCAATAAACTTTTTACATAGTATCGAGATATTATTGACATATGTATTGGTATTGTGAAATCGATTTATTTTTTATTTTATTTATAAAATATATAATATTTATTACCTATGATAAAAGTTTATATGCTAATTTAATAATTTAAATAAATTAAGAACATTATTCCTTAATTATATATAATTATATATTAATATATATACTGTATTGTACATGTAATATACGGTAGAAAGGATGTTAAAATTTCAAATTAAAACTACTTTACTATAATGAGCTAACTAAAAATAAATAAAAATAATAATTATACGAATATATATCCAAAATTTAATATACATCCCCAGTATTTGAAAAGGCAATGAAATAAAAATTGCTTGAAGTAAGGAAGCAAAATAAATAACAAAATACTAACAAATAAATAAATTACTATATCTGAAAAACGGAATTTTTGCATGATGTCATCTTCAATAACTCGCTCTTTTTTCTCTCGTTGCTTCTACATAATTTTGCCCTTTTATTATGCTAAATTTATAGAAAAATTTCACTAAATTTATTAATTAAAATCTATTACTACTTTTAAAGTCATATTTTATTCATTAATTTCATTTTTATAGTGAACATTTTTCTTAAAAAAGAACGATATACAAGTATATTTATATAGATGATTTATAAATATAAACGTGGGTGAGTCTACACAACGGCAGAGTTGCCATCTTCGGCACTGCAATGTTGCCATATGACGTTCTCATGTAAAAATAAAGACCACCCTTCCTTTACGCTTCCTAATCCTAAATGCGTGTGTCTGCGTGTGTGTAGGTGCGCGCGCGTGTGTTTGTATTAAGATTTGAGACTTTTCTTATAAGTGTACATTGAGGGCAGGTCTTTATATCTTGTTTCTTGCTAGGCAGTGCTGCGAGATCGCTTAGAATAGAAGCAACAGTTGATAAAGGAAAAAATATTAAGCAATTTTTTATACTTGTGGAAGTGCGTAAAAAAAATTGAAACATTTAAATATATTTTAAAAGATAGTTGAATCAAACTTTGGTTGAATTCTATAGTTAACATTTTTTGAACTAACTGTATTTTATTATTCTAAATATTAGAATTTTATTATTTTTAATTAATGATTTTTTATTATTATCTCTGTATTTGTTTATATTATATATATTCATTCATCTATTATTGTGATAAATAGGGTAATTAAACATGCATTTATTAGTATATGCAATTCTGGTATAACATTTTATATTCTAAAGTCTAGATACGGCACGAATATTGGAATCTCTCGCTTATCTATAGTTTGCTTTGGGCACGGATTAGCGCCTATTTTTAATGTTTTATAAGCGTTATTTAATAGCGGTTATTCTTCCTTTTTCTTTCCAATTTTGCATAGACTTTTACTTTTTTTGTGAATATGATTGGCTTAGCTCTTGATATGGACTTTCGTCTAAATATTACTACAGAGTAATTTATGATCTTGAAACCATTATGCAAACATTCGATCAAGTAGTATATTGTGAGTACTATGTTACCTTTTTTTTCATAGCTTCGAGACCTACTTGATATATAAGCCTCACGACTAAATGAGTATATCGATTTTTGTATGACATCATATATAATTATATTCTTTATAAAACAATCTCACATTAATATAGTAGTATAGTTGTAAAAATATATTAGGTAACTTCAGCCTTTCTATAATTTCCTACCACTATAACGTTATCATATTATATATACGTTACCCTCAAGCAGAAGATGATCAGGAGCTAAATTTTATTCATATATGCAATTACTATTCAAGCTCTTATCCATAATTTATTTATTATATATGATTCATTATACTGATTCGTGTAAACCTTAAGTTAAATCATTAGCGGTCTCAAAAAGTTTGTAGATATATGGACAGGGTATATAATCTAAGTATTATAAGTATTTACGGTTAAACAAAAGAAGAATTTAAATAAATAATAATACTTATTTGCTATAAAAAGACTTACTTTTTTATTTTTTTGAGCTTTGTTTTTATTTTATAATATGCCAATGTATTAATGTTTTGCTTTGTCTACATGTGTCTGAAACGTGATTATATGATAATTTTATAAGCTTTTACTAGACGTGTATTTAATTTCAACTGAAGTTTTGCTATTATTCATTTGCCTATTTATTTAATAAAGCTTTATTGGGCTAAATGAAGGGATACTATTGGGGACTGAATCACTATGTTATATTATATTTACGTTTAATGTATTGTTTATTTAGTAGTGATGTCTTGGGTCAGATATTGGACTCTAAGGCTAAATTGGGAATTATTTTATTTGTCTAACCTTATATAGATAATTAGTCAACCTATTATTCTGATTTGATTCTAGCATGCATTAATTATTTGAGATATGTAGGAATATTTATTATGATTACATACTATATAATCTTTTTAATAAGATCATTTATACATAAGTTCTGTTCATTGTGTAGAACGCCTTGTAATTCAATTTTATATGACTGTTTTTGATCACTAATTCATTATACAGTCTGCATACTGAAAGTTTTAAAGGTATTGTAGGGCCTAGGTTTCTTTTGTTGAATGCTACAGTATGTAATTGTAGTAGGAAGAAAGATGCAGAGAGGTATCTACAGTAAAGACCTTTGACTTAAATATAAGATTATTGAGAAATAAAGTCTTTAGAAAAAATTTAAGTAATATTAAATATTATCTTTTGATATTTTTTGATATTTGTTCTTGGATATAGTGAAATAAACGTGTTAATGTTTTTTAACAATTAAATATGGAACACTTTCGATAAGGAGGTCACACACGTCACACAGCACTATCGGCCAGGTGTATAGTAGGGGCTCTAGCCTGATTATTTCGCGGTTGGTACCGTACGGGGGGTACTAATCCGTCTTCCAGGGGTGAGGTCTCTGAACTCTCGGTAATCTTTTTCCAGACATAGAATTTTGGGATTCATTTAAATTTTCAACTCGAGCTTTAATTTTCATTTTTCCCCTCCACTCTCTTTTATCACCTTCCGGGGTAATCATATGAGAACGTCTACACATATAGATCCTCCTCTGGGGTCGAGTCTACTTCTATATATATATATATTTAGGGACGATAAATAAAAGTTTTTTCAAAAAAAACGATTTTTTTCAAATATTTATCACAAATAATTAGGGCATCGTGAGCGAGCCGTGGTTAGAGCGGGGGGATCGTTTATATTCGCCGTGTATGGGCAGTGGTAGATGTGAATAAATGTTCTCGCGTTATCACAAGCGATCAAATGAAGCTGGGGGTTGGCCGGAGACCATCCCGGAGGGGGGATTAGTGTGGGACCGGGAGCGAGATACGTTTCGTGGCCATTCTTTGGCGGTTTGACTCTAGAGGTATTACCGTTTAGCGTATAAATAAAAAAAAATCTTTACTGAAATTTAACATGACATATAAGAAAAAAAAAAAAAATTAAATCCTCTTAGAATTTTCGGCTGATTCAAATATATAATTTTGTTTTACTCGTAGGACCGCACTAGTATTCTCGCGACATACCGCTACATACTGTGAGCATGTAAAAAATAAAATATCTGACGCATTTATAGGGACTATATTCGGATTACAATAATATTTAATATATATTAATTATATATATATTTAATTTAATTATATTAATTAATTATAATTTTATTATATATTAAATATATAATATATATAATTATATATTATATATATATATATCATTATATATATATTATATTATATATATAATATATATAGTTATTAATATTATATATATATATATTATTATATATTATATAATATATATATTAATATATATATATAATAATATATATAATTATTATACTTATTAAAAGTATATAATATATTATAATAAATTACTATAATATATATATAATATATATATATATTTATTATATATAATTATATATATATTATATATATATATTTATATATATATATATATATATTATATATATATATTATTATATTATATATATATATATATATATTTAATTAATAATTAAATATAATATATGATATATATATAATTTATATTATACTATATATATATTATAGTTAGTTGATGCTCAGTATATGTATAATATCCTAGGTATATATAACTATTATATATATAAATTTTTCGTTACTATACTATATCCTATGATCTAATTGTATCCCAGGTACCCGTAGTAGTTGAATATAAAATATTATTTTTTATCTAACAAGATGTACGGAATAGATAACAAGCTGAACCTAGGTTCAATTTTATGAATACAAATGTCCCAACTGTACCTACTGCTCAAACAACGAAAAATAAAATAGGAATACTGGAGATAAACTCTTTCCTACTCTATATTTGAATAACATGGCTAAAAATATTAAATAAAAAAGTAAAGTTTCTATTTATATGCAAAATCAAATATTTTTACTTTTAAATATTTTGCTAATAAAAATTATTATATATACTATATAATAACCTTTTCTAATATAAATTATTTATGAGGACCATTATAATATGAGTATATACTACTATAAAGTGTCATATTATGATATATTATTATATATATATATATTATATTATGTATCAATTTAATGTGTCTTTTAAATATATAACGTATATATCAGAATATATATTATAATTAACATATATACATTTCCAAGGTCCACATACATTATATAACATATTATATATAATTATATAATTATTTCTATTATTATTTGGTCAATGATATATTTGTGCTTAGAAAACGTAAGAAATGTTTACAATTTTATTGGACGTTTTCGTTATTATAATTTATGTTATGTCATAAGCGTGTAATTAACCTCTCTCTAGGAAACAATATAAAGCAAGAAAAGGTTTCTCCACTCTGTTGAATAGAAGATCTGTCAATGGAAATTTCCGCTAATTATTTCTCTGGTGATAGATTTGTTGAATGGTTTTATGCGATTGCTCTTTTTCTTCTAAGATCAGGTAATAATTTAACGCGAATACGCTTTTGTTCCATATACATGGTAATAAAACAAATGTAAGGACAACAATAACTGGAGTCATGTGGTTGGTAGATCTATAGCTCTTGAGATTAGCAATTAAATGTATTGTATTTAAGCTTATTTATCAATCAGACTTTAATAACTAATTGTAAAATTTTCATTATATCACAATGTGAATGATTCTAACGCATCACTATAATAAACTAGTTTGAATTCATAAAAACAATTTTTATTATGTAGAGGTAGATTATATATAAAGGATCGATATTTAATGAATGAATAATAAATAATTAATTCTATTATTTCTAATTTAAATTAATACTAATAAATAAATCATAATTGTATAATAAATAAATTGATAGATATACTAATAAATTATATGATTATATAATAAACAAAAAGATTAATAATACATCACTAATCAAAGCAATAGACAGATATAATAATCGATCGGAATTCAGAATTATAACACGGCTTTTCTAATTTTTAAGAGGCGTGGGTAACCTAAACATTCACTGGATAATACGCATTATTTTAGCAAGATATTATTATTAGAAAAGTAAACGTGATTTACCCCTGGCAAATTGCAAAAATTTTTTGACTGGACGGTGTAAATACAGATTTTTTCATATATATAGTATGACTTAGTTTATGGGCAAAAAAAAAATATTTTAATGAGTTTTACTGCTATTTTTTGGTGGCATGAGGGTTAATATAATTAACATACAGTGATTCGACAAATATATAAACAAAATATTAATATAGTTTTGGTACATATTATATATCTATTTATAAAAAATTTAAATCATCAGGATATGATTTTAAAAATATTTTTTTATTTATTTATATATGTAATTACGTTACCTCATATAACTTTACTATACATTAAGCGTCAAATAGATATAATATACTTTATTTTATATTTTATTTTTTTCATTTATATAATATTCATAGCTCATAGTGATAATATATAAAGTCCTAAATTATAGTACATTAACTAAATAAAAGTTTATAATAAATGGGGAAGTTTTAAATGTTATAACTTGTTTTATATTTATAAATGTATCTTATTTTTGATTTTATAGAAAATCTTCATTTTTAGCTTTCAGCTTTTAAACATTTTCGGTGTGCTCTGCAAACACGTAGACTTGAAAGAATATATATTATTCTTTTATTTATTTCTTTGGATATGTTCTTTAACAACTATTAATATATTTAACTCTACTTATGGTGAACGATTGCTTATAATTATTAGGGTACGCATTTCACGATTCTATTTTTATATATGTTGATAAAATCATTGTGAGTTAAAATTAAATTTTTAAGTATATTCTCTAAATATATATATCTTTATTCATATATATAAAGTTATATTATAATTGTAATGTGTTGCAAATAATTTAGACAAGTCTTTTGTGGTACTATTTAGGGTTGTAAAGTGATTCCAACATGTTGCATCTTGGGCATTAATTTCCTGACAGAAGCTGGTGTAGAGCTTGAATTGACAATTTTATAGAGACGTGCGTGGATAAAGATGGAATTCAGAGGATTTTACAATGAATAAGACCTAGTAGGACATCGAGATGTGCAATTTAGAACATAGATTTTTACGAAGACTGGAGGAGACAAGAGCGTATAGAACGATAGGATAGAGATAGGAGGTATCTATAAAAAGAGAGGAAATGAGATAAGTATTTTAGAAGAGGAAGAGGTAAGAAAGTGAAGGGAAGAAAGAAAATGGACGAGATAGAGGAACATATATGCATTCTAAATTGTGTATTAGTGAACTAAAAGAGGACGGAATAAAGAGAGAATTTTCATACACTAAATTATTCTTAAGATTTAAGTAATACGGATTTGTCTTAGGAAATGAGTGCTAATCTTAATGTTCGGGGACAGAGTGTCACACACTCACTCTCTCTCGTTTAGACAGTGTGATAAATTCGCTTTGTGATATTTTTGTTGTAGATTTTGCGCTTCTCTTAATTGCTTGTCTGCCGAAAAGTAAAGTCAGTGCTTTCTTTCTATGTAGGCTTTTTTTTATAGCAAGTTTGGCGTTCTTTTTACTAAGGACAAAAAGTATGATTTATGCTTGTCTATATCGCTGAAGAGTGGTATTCATTTGTTGTTATGCTGAACATTAGGTCTTTTACTTCCTCTTTAATATGCCTCTGAGAAACAATAATAATTCGTCTAAATTGTGGTCTTTGTCTTCATGTCTTCTTTCTTTTATGTATTTCTGGCTCTGAAAATTATATGCAGCCTCCTAAGAGAGGCACTCTCGATTGAGAAATGGCCTATTAGTGGATCTAAGCAGAACACACTCTAGTTTAGTATTTCGCTTGAGATAATTTTTTTTACCCCTAGTATTTTTTCTTTATAGAATGCATCCAATTCTTTTTCGATTTAGCACCATTGTTTCTGTCGCTGTAGTTCTCTTGTTTAATAGTAGGATCTCTAGCTTAGAAGAATATTGTTTTCATTAAGAAATATATCATAGCACATCAGTTAGTGGACTTCTATTCATATTCTGCAGCAATAATACGTCGTGAATTCGTTTTCTGTTTAAATATTGTTTGTCTTCTAAGACAATTCATAAGATCTATCATCAGTGTTTAATGATCTTTAATGCTATCTCAATTTGTAGTATTCTCATATTGTGTCTACATGTAATCTAATAAAAAACTCTCTACGCTTGGCTAGTTCTAGTAGAGAAGCTGGCGCTCTTTTTTTCACCAGTGGTGACCTCGCTCATAGAGTAATTTCTCTCTCTATCAATTTTTGATATTAAGGTTATAAGACACTATGTATTAAATTTATTCGTGATGAAAAGCGAGGATATTGGAATTCTAATTATGTCGTGAGAGATCTGAATACGTTGGTGACTTTGCATCGTAAAATACTAGAATTTTACGACCGCTCTACTTATATGAGAATTAAGATTTTTAAATATACCTCTCACTTCATTTTATACATGAGTTTTGTTAATTATATTAAGAAAACTCTTTTGTGTTTATCCTTTTCTGAGTTTGATTGTTTATAAGTCTGGTGAAGATTTATCTCCGGCTTGTTCAACTGGCACCAAATAATCAAAATATAATTTTTTATAATATGATTATAATATAATATAACCCACCCTCTTAGGGGTTCCAAATAAAAAAAGAAAATAAATACATAAAGGTAATAAGAAACCGTCTCTGGAATAATTGAAATGAATCAATTTGCGCAATTCTCATATCATTTCTAGAATGTCGGTAACTTACTCTAGTAATAACTCATTACTAATAATTAACTTATAGAGACTAATGTTATTGTATTTATGATTCATATTACAGTGAGTTAACTGAATGTGCAACTGGTATCACATATTCGAAGAAGCAGTAACAAACTAATGTTACTCGTTTCAATCTATAATATTCTTTCTTATTGTTGCTAAAAAAACTAAGCCAAATAATATCTCTAATAATTCAATACAATATTCATCTAAAAATTTAACAAATCTATTTAATAAAAAGTCTTGGTGCTTATAATAACTATCATAATAATGTCTCAACTTATCAAAATGAACTTTGAAATTATCTTTATATACATATATCTTTAAAAATAATATAATTAAATTAATTAAAAAAAACATTGCCATGATCTAATATTCTATGGTTTATTCAATTCTTCATAAATATCACCGGGTCCTCGTGTGATCTTTAAAATACGATGGATATTACTTGTAATTCTATTCTAGTTTATTTATATTTTTTGTTTAATTTCATTTTTTTTATCCCCAATTAACTTATTGGTTTATTCCTATTATTTCTTATTTGCTTATTCAACTACATATATTTGTCTATTGTTTTTTTCATCGGAAGGAATGAAAACTTGGAACAACCTTAATCGGAGTAATAGGTAGAATAAAGTAGGTTTGTAGGAACTAAAATAGAAAGAAACCAGGATAGAAGTAGATTGTTATGGGATGTCGTTCCTCCGACCATCCTTTTCATTGCTTATCAAATATCACTTATTCTACCTTTCTACAATAAGGTATTATATAATTATTTAAATATACATAAGTGGTTTATTTCTATTAAAATTTATTATTGTATTTATTCTTTTTGGTTTGTATAAATTTTGGATTCTATGAAACCTTTTCTTATTTAATGTTTGAATTTTTAGAATTTCGGACTTTTTTTTGGGGATAATTTTCCTGACATTCAGGATATTCTTAGGATACGCTTCCCCTGACTTCCCCTGATGATTTCTTTTCCCTGACTTTTCCCCGAAAGTGGTGAACTGAAAGGAGGAATTACTATAAATACTGGTGTGAGCTTTCTTATCGGCGTACAATGACATGAAAAAAACGAAAAACTTGTTCGAAATTGGAGAAGCAAGAAATACTAAAATTCATTTTTTCGTAATATTTTCCGTATTATTTACAATTATGATTAAAGGCATATAGAATAAAGATTTAGTCCATATGTACAATTTAGTTGGGACTTGCCCTACCCTTTATTTTGGCTAGCCCACTATTTCTTTACCTTGGAATATTTCTGTATTTTATCTCCTTAATAATAAAGATTGCAAGTTCAGAACAAGCATACAAGCCTTTGTTATTTGTTTTGATTGGAAGTTTTTTCCATGATAGAATCTCCCCTTGCTCTCTGAATTTCTAGGTTTAGCTTTATCTTACATTTTTTGATAAACTTGTTTCACCGTTTTTCTCGATAAACATTTATTGGGCCCTAAACTATGGCATATGAAGTTCCTAAACTTCCTGTTTATGCTTGGCTTCCCTGCATTGGACCTTTCCCAATTGATCTTATTTATTGAATTTTTTAACCCAAAACTTTCACAACGCCAAGTTTCTTATAATCATTTATTTAAACACTATTGGTAGTTTCGTTTTACGATTTAAAGAAGCATCCCATGGAACTTGACAGGTACAATCGTTTACCAAATATAATGTGCCACTGTTAACATGACTATGTTAGGCTCAAACTTTCCTTAAACTAAAGATGCGAGCCTCAAACGCATGGGCATTTCTTTGAACTAATCTCCCAACTCTCAACCAGAGGAATTTAGAGCTTTTGTAAGAGATACTATGACTAAATGGCCACCGTATATCTCTTAAAAATTCTCCATTCTTCAAAATACTTCTAAAGGTTAAGAACTTAAAAATTTGGATTTTTTTTATAAAACCTTAAAATCTATCACTTAAATATCAATAAGCTTCCTTGGGCACTTTATTATTTTATCATCTGTATATTGCCAGTCTTACTATTTTTAGTCACTTGTATTATTATTCGTATTATTAATTGTTAAATATATTCGTAATTTGAACCTCACCTTATATTCATTTGACTGTTATAGTTATTATTATTTATTATTTAACTCTTTATTATTATAATTTTTTTAGCAAATACTGGAATTGAAATATCTCAGACTTAGAGTTTGTGAGGGCTCATGACATTGTATCCGATTTTGGGATAAACAGAAACTCATATAACAATTTACATAATCTAACACAATTTTATAGTTTTATTAACTATATTAAATCATATGTAATATACAGATCATTTTTCTCTCGGAATATTAGTGTCTGTCTTTCGAAGGTTTCAATAATTTTGGTTGTAACTTAGAGATAGATAATTTATTTTATTTCTGGAGCTTGATTAACTATGACTGGGTTTGTTTATCATCTTTATATGTCTTTCTCTTTATAAGTCTGCGCTTAAAGTTTTTCATAACGAGAACCAATAGAACTCTTTTCGACTACTAGCTGTAAGGTCCTAACGTACTGTAGTTTTTATCTTACTCTTCGCGATTTTTATTATTCTAAACATTATAATATACCGTATTTGTCTCATTGCTATCATTCCACCTTTCCCAATATACCCCTCTGTTACTAAATTGGATGATAAAATCTGAAAGATTAATTTGTTTGAATAGAATTTTCTCAAAAGTACGCTTATTTATGTAATTCGTTTTTTTCATTTAAGAATAATTCATTTTCTTTTTTTCTTTGTAATCATGCGTTATTACATTTCAGCATTTTTAAGTCTTGTGAAAATCAAAGCGATAAAATGAGTAAGAACGCAAAGGATCTCTTTTCGCAAGCTACAAAAATGTGGTCGATTAGTCATGCTTACTGTAATCGATAGTTCAGTGGAAAAAGCAGAAAAATTAAATAGAAAACACGGCAAGTAAAATCGGTCTATATAAAAAAGAGAAGCTATAATTCAACACAAGATTCAACAGAACCATTCGGAAAATCAAACGAAGCATATTTTCAAAGGACAGGTTTTTTAATACTTATATATATTTGAAATTCATTTGCCAAATACTTAGGGTGTATTGTACTTAGAAGTGATAATGCTATGTATTATTAGTTTTAATGGGTTTTACTTTTTAAATTAATACTAATCATTAATTATTTTAAATTAAGGGTAAGTATGGATGGGTCTTAAGTTATCTAGGAGGATTTTAATGTGAAGCGGGAGTCTGAATTTTTTTTATTATATATTATTGATCTTCACAAATTTTATACTATTGTTTTATACTAGATGCACCAATAGGTTTTTTTTATAGATTTATTTTGAATATAATACAATTAGATAGCAATATAATGACAAACACATTTATTTTATCTCTCAGAAATAGGAAAGGTACCCATTATGTCTATACGTATCCAAAGACTGGGGTTGCTTGGGAGATTCGTAATTTTGAAAATGGGCTTTAATTACTTTGCAAGTAGATAGTTTCTGCATGTTAAACAATTGCGTACATATTCTGTTATGTCTGGTGATATATTAGGTAAAAAAAAACATTCTGTTCTTTCTACATTTGTAATAAATGGCCTCATTTAAATGTTAAATGAGTAATTAGACATTCATGGAATTTATTAATGGTTGATGAATGACTATATTTTCATCATAAGAATTAGGATTGATAGAAAAATCAAATAGTCCATGGTGTAGCCCTGTAATACTTATAAAAAAGAGCAACATTCATGGTGGAATTTATTAATGGTTGAGGAATGACTATATTTTCATTATAAGAATTAGGATTGATAGAAAAATCAAATGATACATGGTGTAGCCCTGTAATACTTATAAAAAAGTCAGATGGAGCACATAGATTTGTATTTGATGCTAGGAAACTGAATTCAGTAATTAAAATGAAGCTATGGCTATGCCGAGAATTAACGAAATATTAACTTTTTTTTAGTGGATCGAAGTATTTTAGCATTTTGGATAATATTAATGGTTTCAATCAGATACTAATAGAAGAAAGTGATAAACCTAAAATTAGTTTCATAGGGCCAGATAATAACTCTTATCAGCACATTAAATTCTTTTCTCTGGCGTTTTAGGTAAATTTTGCCAAATTTATATAAACGTCTTAATTCTTTATAGTAATACGTTTGAAGAACACCATAAAAATTTAGAGCAAATTTTAAAAATATATCAAGAATCTGGTCTTAAACTCTCTCTTAAAAATGTAGATTTGCCCAAAATTAGGTTAAGTATCCCGGTCATTCTGTAACTGAAAAAGGTATACAAATAGATCCTATTTAAGTGCAAAGAGTAAAAGATTATAAAATACCAACTTGTGCTAAAGAAGTAAAAGGATATTAGGAATGGTTCAATAGTATAGGAAATTTATTAAAAATCTTTCAGAAATATGCGACCCTCTTACTAATTTAAGAAAAAAAAATATTCTAAATTCATTTGGACAGAAATAGAGGAGAAACCTTTTAACAAAAATATAAATAAGATTTTAATCTATATTACTTTAATACTACCCTCATTATATTCCATTTACATATTACAAACTTACAAATAACCTTTTTATAAGGTACAGTATCAGATTGCTTCTAATTATATGAATAAAGGTTCTGTTATTTAAACACAAGAAATTTTTGAAATAATAGAGTATGATAAATACCACATTGCTTATACAATTATAGTATTGTTTTTTTTATGATAAAATTATCTTCCTTTTATACTCCGATCAAAATATATTATAAACCTTATACTGATATAAAGGATAACGATAAGTGTGTTTCTTAGGTAAATGTTTCTATTTATAAAATATAACTATTTTGATTATTATTATTATTTTAAATATGGGAATAAATTTTACTGGCCATTGGTAGAAGACATATTCGTTATATAAATATAGAAGCAAATAATATGTGTTGGTTATTAGTGTTTAATATAGAGTAGATCCCAGGACTGCCTTAAATGAATATCTTTTAGAGAACCTCGGAGATAACAACTGTATATCTCCTCGTTGAGATATATCTCTGAATTATTGATACTCAAATTTAAAACAGGAGGAAGTACTAATCCCACGCGCTGTTGCAAGTTCGCTCCTCGTAAGAGATATTCAACTCTCTAAAGTCAAGTCGATACCACTAATCTATATAGAACTCTCCGAGTAATATTTGCTGATAACCTAATACGGTATAGGAGCAGTTAATAGGGAAACCTTATACCGAGAGTACGACAGGAAAGACTTAGAAAGAGTTGCTAGTGATCATAATAAAAAGGAGAGTAATAAAATTTCATAACATTATAACAAAATATAATAAATAATAATGAATTGTTTTTATTATATATCCATATATATATTAAAATTAAAATAATAAATATTTAGATATTATATAATGAAATATATTAGTCCATTATATATCTTTTTTAATCTATATATATAAATATTCGGTCCATGAATATCATTAGCGCTTAGACTCATTTAAATTTTATCATTCAAGATTAAATTAAAACGTTGAAATGATGAGTAGCAGTAAAGTTATTTTTTTTTTTATTATGTGCCTTAATTAACGTAAAATAAGACAATAAAATAATAATTGTATAAAGTATCAATGGCTATTAAATGTCAGAAGTTTATCTCCCTACAAAGTAATTAAAGCCCTACCCTTCTTCATTAATTTATATACGTTAATTAGAATTTCCTTTTTCATTTATGATTTTAGGTTAATTTACTAGGACTATGGGTCCTCTCTCCTTTTTTCTGAAGAAATACGGATAATAAATGTAAGTGTTTTTTCATATATTTGTTACTTATTTATTTTGCGTTTATTATTTCAAGCATAATTATAAAGTCAAAACTAATACTAAAGAAAAAAAACAATAGTAAAATATTGTCTAGATTGAATATCATATATATATAAATATATTTTCAGCTCAATCAAGCTTGTCTATACTATAAATACCTATATCATAGTCGAATAACTGAACAGCGTGGTTCATACTTTTCTTATGTTGCAAATTAAAAAGCTCTGTAATATTAAAGTGATATTATAAAGTGAAAACTCTCCTACTCGATCCTTAATGCAGTTATTGCATTGTTGAGTCATTCATACCTGAGGCAAACTTCATTTACGTAGAAGAACGTGAATCTGACGACTAGGTATTGAACATAATTTCATATGAGCGTATCGACATTTGATTGTCATTCAGCTCTTGGAAAAGGGTGAATAGATACTCATTGTTAATGTTTATACAAAGTGAAGAATTATCTTCTATACTTTTTTGTTAACATAGTGCTCAATTCTAATTTTATGCTGGATCTTGTATATACGTTCCACTAGGAGTCACCAGGGATTGGTGACTAAGACACTCCATGATATTAACATTATTATTTTTGGAATTTATTAGGTCTATGATAATTAAATAAACAGTCAGATATAAATAAATATAAAATTTTAAGACTTCCATAATAATATTAATATTAACCAAATCTTGGAATATTTCAGAGACACTAATCTTATAGAAAGCTTCGAGGTATATTATATTAACAAACATAGAAGAAATATTATTTCGTTCAACATTAAAAACTACGCATACTACATCAACTTGGCATATTTTTGTGTATAATTTTTTATGATATAAATGCAAACATATTAAGGATATGTTCTACTCTTTATTTTGACACTCTCTCGCGTATTAATTTTAATATGACATTTGTTAATTGGTATGTTGGATGGGATTATTTTTTATTTATATATGCTATGGTTATAGGAGTATTGGGTAGTAATGAGGTAAGTCAGCTTATTATAAAAATGACAGATTATGAGTTTTGTAAAGCTACTCTTTATATAATGCTTGTTCGCAGAGTAATATAATCTTCGAGATAATATAATATAAATAAAAGAACCGATTTTGAATAGAGGGAGGGTATTGGATTAGTGGATAAAAGCGTGTTTCTATGTATAAAAGATATTTCGATACTTTCACACTATATTGAGAATTAGTTGAACTACGAAAAGTGACATGTTATTATATATCATAATTATTAGTTTTGAACGCAACGTGTTTGCAAAATGTTGGGTATGTATTCTTTCTCTAGTGAGTCACAATCTATTTAGTTATGACTCGGTTGGAGTTAATTTTGCTTGATGATAAGATGATATTTCGGAACGCTCGGTTAATTGCTGCATAATTGTTAATTTCTTAGTTACAAAAGTATATACACTTAGTCAAGTGATCATAAAGATACTTCTAAATAATAATTTAATTAGGACTCATGTAATATGATAATGTAATTATACTATTTGCATAAGGGTATTAATACATTATGATATGAATTTAAAATTAATTAATATTAATAATTATAAATTCTAATAATTACTATATTATATAATAAATAATATAAATAATATTTACCATTTAGTAAATTATGAATAATAACGTAAGGACTACCTAGTTGGATAATAATTTAATTAGGATAAAGAATTCAATATTAGGTTCAGATAGATTATTTAAGATTCAGAAATATGATTATTATATGTATATATAATATATAAGGTATTTTATTTTTAATTTAATTTATTGTAGTTGTCTTTTAAGAAATTAGGTATTGGTATTTTGTAAGGTTGGGATTATATATTATTGAATAGGTGTGTAATGTATAAAGCATATAAGTTTTGAACAAAATATTGTTTGAATTATTTTGATTTGAATTACTGTTGAAATTGTAGAGATATTTATTATGATTTATTTTTTATGGTTGCATATATAAACAAAAGGAAGATATTGTGTAGTTGTAAACTATGTAACATAGTTGTTCTCTATCTTATATATATATATATGCGTTTAGCGTGATTGGTGGATACGGTTTATCTAATAATCAAAACATTTATTTTCCAATTTAACCTTAGAAGCTAATGTAAGATAACGTAATTAATTTTGTTCTTTAAGTGAGGAGGAGTTGTTACTGTGAGTTCCGTACTTTCCTAAAGAAACAAGTAATTGGAGATATTGCGGAATGATTTATTTTTTCATTTCACCACATCAGTGTTATTTTTATTTATAATTTCGATTCTCAATACGAAGAATTGTGCCACAAAGATCACATTTCCACCTTTTAAAATTGATTAATAAAGGTTTTTTTAAAAACTCCTCTTCTAATTTATTTTTGAGAATAGAAGATATATATATAATAAATGATGGAATTCTACATATTAGTGAATTATATTTTAGATTATGTTATTGGTGACTTTTTATAAACAACTTTACTAGAAGATTTATTTATGTTTTACATATAATAATTTAAAGTGATTAAAAGTTTAATATTTTTTAAAAATGGAAGGTAAAAACCTATTGATAACTGATCTAGTGCGTATAATTTATAATTTTAGATATTGATATCATTAGGTACTGAATTCCGAATAAATGGACATTTTCCATGGCGTATATTAGAACACTATTGTAAGATGTTAATTAAAAATAATATCGTTTAAATTAGAAAAATTTAATTAAAATCTATATATATAATATAATAACTTATTAAAGATTATTTTCTATAATATTAATATAAAGATAAGGTTATTTTTACAAGAAAGAGTACTAACGTTACATTTATTAGGCTTTGCTATGCTTAAGTAATTGTGCCTAGTTTTCCAAATAGCGAAATATTTTAATCGTTATGAATCACTTTATAGTAAACGGTATATATTTAGGGTGTTGAATATAGAGTTAAATCATGATCGTAGCACGATAGATGATCTTAACTAAATATAAAGGGGTAAATAAGGGACGACTTCGGTATAGGGAACTAGTGTGTCTTATACTTTTATTTCAGAGTATCGCACGAGTACTCATATTGTAGATTTTACGATATCATAGCATCTAACATTATTTATGCTTGTGCGTGGTGAGCGGCTGATTTATTATACATGGATGTAGATCGCAAGACACAGATATAAACCCAAACATTTTTCTTTGAATACTGATGAGAGGTAGAACGTTTTAAGGTGGGGAAAGATGAGAGAAACTCGCTATTGGTTTTGTTGGGCAGAATTACATGATTTTGATCAGCGATAAGAAAAGTAAGATGAATCCGACATGTGATTTAAGCAGGTCACGCACTATCTGTTTATTTATATTTCATCAATAAAAGGGGTAAAACATACCTAGTTAAAAGTAACCTTTAATATGTTTCAGTCAGAATAGTGAAATACTTTCATTGGTAATTAAATATATTATCACCTACAATACAATTATTTCATGACTAATATAACAGGAAACTACCTAACTGTTTTAAAATATATAGCATTTTATACATGATTTCAGTCACAAGAATAAGTAGTAAACTGATGTGCTCTTTTGTGGTCTAATTTTGAATCATTTCTAGTCAAATTGATTACTAATACTAGTTCTATTGTTTTACGTAGCAAAATAGGAAACCCTTTATCAGCTAATATGTTAAATTATATAGTGCCCCTAATGTTTTTCAGCACAAATAGGATAAGCCTCACTCTACTGTTATAATATCACCTACTAATGAGTTTTCAGCTCAAATAATAATGAATACCTCACACTTAAGTACACTATTATACTCATAGTTTTTCGCCTAAATAAAGGAATAATATTCACTGTTTAAAATTCAATTACCTAATATTGTATTTACGCTATAAAAATAAGAAACTCATTTCACACTTGTTAAGGCCATGCCACGACCAAATATTTTTTCTTCTCACATATAGGTATTTAAAGCACCTTATCAATGATTATCAGCAAAGGAACCTCACTGCTTTAAAGAAGTAATACACATATTTATAATAAAAAGAATTAATTATATATCTCTGAAAATATAATAATTATGATAAATATATAATATTTTTACTATGAGATACAAAAGGATTATTATTATTATAGAACTTTTTGGTCACGAGACATGTACTTATTCCAGACAGAAAGTGAAGGAGGTTTGTTATTTTATACTCACAAAATCCATATATTTCTAGCTTTAATTGAAAATATAATAATTAGCTGAAATTCTCTTTTCTATTTCCTTAGTTTCTCCTGATAATAAATAATATTTAATGATGAATATTTCCTCTTTTGCTTTTATATTCAATCTTAATATTCCTACTTCTACTTTACAACTCTTTTATTCCTCTCTTTCTAAAGTCTTTATCATTTACTTCCTCTAATATCTTCTCTTTTCTTTCAAATCAATCTCATTCACCTTGATTTAATGCTGTTTAATCTCAATAATTACTTTCGTCTTCTAACTCAAAGATTTCGTTCTTCTTTTATTTCATACTTCTAAATTCATACTTATCACAACTTATATTCTATAAAGGAATGCCTAAAAACAGGTTGCGTCAATTCATAAGGAGAAAAGAAGAGGTCATAACTTGAACGCAGTCTATCGGATAGGTGGGTGAATGGTGTGACTTTAGGTAAAGATGGTGACTATACCTGATCGATCTCTTCTTCATTGCACGTGAAACCCGCGAAAGGTTTTATTTGAGCCTCATATATACTTGACCGCAATATAGTTAGGCGGATACCTGCTTAAATTGTAAAGATCCGATTAGAGTGATTATGTGGAATATAACTTTTGGATACTGATTGTAGAAAAATGTTGAATGTGAGGGTGAGTTGGTGAGTAAAAAGGTTAAAACCATATCTGAACTAATATTAACGTATGATAATAAATTGAGAGGTGATAGTGATTGTGTGTGGGTTTGATGCGTGCAGAAGGAAATATGGGTAATATTTTTATACTCTGGGGATGAGAAGTTTCTTATTATTAGGTTTAGCAGAAGAGATGTGAGGGATATTTGAATGTTGGTAGTTAGTAGTTGAAATGTTATAGAAAGAAGGTTGGTTAAAATATTAGTAGAGTATAGATGTTTAGAATTACTTGAAGTGTCATAATATATAATGATCAAGAGCGGTATAGTTAGCGGAAGTATTATAGTTATAAGATGGTGAATATTAGTGGGATTTTGGAAGCTATGGGATGTTAATTAAATAGCGTTTATTGGGTAGAGGTAATAGTTTCAAGGATTTGAGTAAGTAGTAGCAGTATTATGGTATATTATATATATCTTATATAAGGATTATAGGGATGATAGTGGGAACTGTTAGGTAATTTAATACGGTTGGGGCAAGGTAATTTAAATTTTGATTTTATATTGGGAGTTTTTGGTTTTAGGGATAGATATATATATATACATATTGTACTTTAGGTTACATTTTTTAGTTCACAAAAGTGGCGTTTTATATGGGGAGTTAGTAACTTGAATAGGTGACAGATTGGTTAGAAGAACAAGGTGTTGATTAGGATATTTGAGTAAGAATGGATGTTAGTGGTATCAAATCATTTACATTTTGGATACATATTTGATTAGGAAATATCGAGGGAGATATTATTAAGAATAAATTGGTATATTCAAGTGGTTTATTTATAGGATTTATATGTCTCAATAAAGGACGGTTATATATGATGGATTAACGGGAAAGCTCTATAATAGGCAGGTTGTTAGGCATTCCTGGTAATGTAAAATCTACATATAATTAAAGTATGTTTAATGACGATAGTGAATAGCGATGGTGTTAAGAATAGAATTGGGTATGTCACTATAAGCGAATTGTGTTTTAAATAATTTTAAATAATAGCTTGAGTAGAAGGCGGGATGCCATTTGTTACTACGTTGGTTATATTTTCAATTTATGGATGGACTTATGAAAGATATTGAAGATGGGCGGTTGAACTAGGTTAATAGTTGGTTAGATAATGATGGAGAAATGGGAAGGTTAAGTGGAGGGTGCCCTACCTATATTATATATGCGGCTGAATTTTGAGTTTGGGTGTGGGTGAACTTCTTGGAAGAGAGTTTTTTGAGTTAAAGGATAATTTTGAGGTAGAAATGATTGAATTTATAGTGCAGGGTGGTAGTGGTAAAAGGAGGGGTTTTGATACTTAAGTTAATTAATACATAGATAAGGAATTAATATAAATAGATTTTAATTAGGTATAGTGAGTGTAGGACAGTCCTCGGTGTGAGTTTAATTATTATGAGATTGGTGAGGAGGTCATGCTAGATACAATAATGTCTGAGTTATAATAAATATTTAGGATATTATTAGGATGTAGGATGAAAGGGAACGGATGATGCAAGAGTGTAGTAGGTTAATTAATAGTTATGTGATTGAATCAGGAAGGTGGCTGGTTGCAATTAAATCGTTTCTAAATCTGTTGGAAAATGTTTTTAAATAGTGTTCTCATTCTTTAGATTTGTTTCGGCGCATCATTTTTTTATGGTCCTTTTTAGACATGATGTTGATTATAGATGTTATATGGGAGCCTGTGTTAATGTTAATTGAATCTTTATTTAAGATATGTTATTTTGAGACTATTGTGTGGGAGAAAATTATAAAGGTATTATGAAACTTTTTGTTATATTAGGTAAGGTTTTAATATGTTGAATTCAGATTGAAGTTGCAATTTTTAATACTGGGTACAGTAAAAATGTGCGTGTTTGGTAGCGATGTTTTGAAAATAATGGTATATATTCGATAAAATGGAATGACGTCACAGTATACGTATACGAATGAGATTTAAATCGTTGTGTTTTGTGAGAAAGGGGTAAATGAGAGTAATAAAATATGAATAGATTATCGTATTTACTCTCAATATAATGGTTATGGTTCTATGTGGTGGAAGAGTATTGAAATTGTACAGTCGATTATGGTTTTATATTAATGTCGGATTGTTATATATTATTGTAGTGTGGTAGTGTGTTTGGATAAATCGACCGGTCTGGGAGAACTGGTAAAGTATAATAGGTGGTTGAGGCAAGTAATCTCGAAATGTCTATGAATGGAGAATGTAATATGTGATTGTATTTTTAATGGCATAAGAGAGCTGAAGGATAATATATGGTAGCATTTAATATGAGTGTTGAATTGGCTTGGTGTTTTTGTGTAGGGTTAATTCATTATTAAATACCTCTAACTAAGGATTATTTTTTTTATTCATAAATTATCTATTATTTGCTCTAAACATGAGATTTTTTAGAGTTAAATGTTTATTTAAAGCGTATTTTGTATAACAGCCATAAATGATTTACAATTGTATTAAATGTTAAACTTAGATTTTCTTTTAATGAATATATTTTCAGTATTTCCAGTTATTTGCTTTGGTTTTGATTAGCATTAATTGGAACAGGAAATTTGAGTATACCTGGAAACGGCCGATTGAACATGTTATTTCTACATTTACAAATTGTATCAAAAGAGTCATAATCCAATACTTTTCAATCCACAGTTATGACTAAAATGGTATATTTATATAGCTTTAAAGAAATTGGCACTCAATATTATAAAACAAAATATGACTATAAAAAATGATAGTTATATATATATATATATATATATATATATATATATATATATATATATATATATATATATATATATATATATATATATATTATTATATATATATATTAGTTATCCTTTCATAATATAATGTAGATTATCGATATTTTTGTAATATAATTAGGTGAGTTATTCTTTATATAGCGTTTAATTTAGTATTAGGTTTGTTTTGTTTCTTGTTTATATATTAACTATATTAAGTACAAGAGGTTCATGTCAGTAAGAATAAGGACGTCTATGTCAGGTCAGATACTTCAGTCGCGCATCTCCGCTCACATTCGGGAAAGGAACACAGGACTCTTGGTAAGCGAAGAACCTCATACGGAGAATTTAATTTTGTATTGATGTAAATACTGCTTTAAATAAACCGCAGCTCAATATGTATTGATAAAAATACTCCTCGAGTGATTCTTCACTTACTGGTCCTTATTCCTACTGACAAGAATCTCTTGCATAGGTTTAATTCGCATTTCAATACATGTGTAAATACTGCTTTAAATAAACCGCAGCTCAATATGTATTGATAAAAATACTCCTCGAGTGATTCTTCACTTACTGGTCCTTATTCCTACTGACAAGAATCTCTTGCATAGGTTTAATTCGCATTTAGTGATCAACATACTTGCTATTCCGTCTGCGATGGTCCGGGATCTAATCCTGGTAAGTGAAGAATCACTCAAGGAGTATTTTTATCAATACATATTTAAAGCAGTATTTACATCAAGGCAAATATATTCTCCGATTAAGTGTTCTCCTTACATGGGTCCTGTGGTTGCCTTTTGACCGAGTGTAAGCGGAGACTGCGCGGCTGAGGTAATCGTGACCTTTACATAAAAGTCCTTATCCTACTGACAAGAATCTCTTGCATTGGTTTAAGTCGCGTATCTTTTTAGCTCATCGTGGCCATGTGGTCAACACACTTGCTGTTCCGTCTGCGAGGGCCCGGGATCTAATCAGGGTAAGTGAAGAATCATTCAAGGAGTATTTTTATCGATATATATATATATATATATATATATATATATACCTATATATATATATATATATATATATATATATATATATATATATATATATATATATATATATATAATATATATATATTATATATTATATATATATATATATATAATACCTATATATATATATATATATATATAGTATATATATATATATATTTATATATATATATATATATATATATATATATATATAATATATTATATATTATAGTATATAATATATATATGATTATATATATATATATATATAATATATATATATATAGTATATTATATATATATATATATATATATATATTAAAATATTATATATTATATATATTAATCATATAATATATTATATATATATATATTATATATATAGTGCGTGTGAACGTGAAAAAATTTTTTTTTTTAAATTCTTATATATAAATGTTATATATAGTAAATAATATATATATAATACTTATATATATATATTATATAATATATATATATATATATATTATATATATATATATATATATATATATATTATTTTTCTTATATATATTCATATATATACGAACAACTTGTAAAAAATTCACTTTGGAAAATTTGGGGGGGGGGTTCGAACCCCCAAACCCCCCCTATCGCGGGCCTTTTGTATATATATATATATAAATATATATATTAATATTATATATATATATAATTACTATATATATTATATAATATATATATTATATATATATATATATTAATATAGTATATATAATTATATATCATATATATATACGAGACAACTTGTAAAAAAAGTTCAGCTTGGAAATTTGGGGGGGGGGTCTGACCCCCAACCAAAAAAACCACCGTACGCCTTGTATATTTATATATATATATATTATATATATATATATATATATATAATATATATATATATATATTATATATTAATATATATATATATATCATATATACAGTGGCGTATCCAGGGGGACCAGGGGGCCATGGCCCCGAAATTTTTTTAGATACAACATTTTTATGTATCATATCCTTTTATAACATAAAATCCAGAGGTTAAATTAATTATATAATACTATATATATATATTTATATATAATCTATATATATAGTATATATATATATTATATATATATATATATATATAGTATATATATATATATAATATATTATTATATAATATGATTATATAATTATATATATATATATATATATATATTTATATAGTAATATATATATTAATATATATATCTTATATTATTATATATATTATATATAATATATATATATATAATTATATATATATCTATATATATATTATATATATAAATATATTTTATATATATATATATATATTACTATATATATATATATATATATATATATGTATAGATTATAAACGATTTTGTCTGGCCCCCCGAAAACAAATCCTGGATAGTACCACTGTATATGTATATGTATCAGTATATATAGTATATTAATATATATATATAATATACGTATATATATATATATATATATATATATATAGTTATATCTTATTATTATATATAGCTATATACTATAATAATATATATTATATAAGATATATATAAAGCCATATCAGTATAATATATATATTATATATAGTATAGTATATAGTATTTTTATAGTATAGTATAATAATAGTATAATATTATAGTTTTTAATAATATATATATAGTATATATATATATATATATTATATATAATATATATATATATATATATATATATGAGATGCGTTAAGCATCTTCATCCTCTCCCAGTTCAGGCTCAGCGCAGCCTGTCACGTGGAGGCTCAAAACCTCCGCTCCATCTTGTTCATTCCATCACGGTCATCCGCCATCAGCTTCAAATCCATG
>JABUQX010002604.1:22500-31331 GCA_015478945.1 Trachelipus rathkii | reverse complement strand
GTGCACTAGGATTGTGACTCTCGCTCACATCATCATATTTATTTTTGAAAAATCATCGATTCTCTGCAGTTCTTTTCAAAGAAAAATCTTCTTCTTTTGTACTTACTTTGGACAGATCGAGAGTTAGTTAGAATAACCCTCCAATACTTTGAAATTCTTTCTTTTGAAACTTACAAAAGAAAATGTCAGAAAAACCTCAACCAAAAGACTTGGATACGAGCATAAATGCTGATAGCCAAGAAGCTGTGGACTTTGATCCCTCTCTTGCAGCTGTCGCATTAGATCCACGTGTAGAACAACGTCTCCGTGATGATCGTAATAAAAATAATGTAGGAATGAATGTAGGAATGAATGTGGAAAATAAAGACAGGGTAGAAGTTGTCAACTCTGACATACCCTCTGACTTATCTTTAGCTCCTAACTCTGACAAACCTTTCACTGAGCCTGAGATGAGTACCTTATTAACTAAACTCCATAAGCAGGTGCTAAGTGAAAGGCAATTGGCTCAAGTAAACGATACAGTCGGTAAGGTTGAACACAGAACGTTCCATGATCAAGGTCAAGGTATTCCACCTAAATTCGATTCCCATTATGTGCATATGCCTAAAAATACCACTTCTTTCTATGATCGTGAGTATAAACCTTCCTTAGTTTCCCAATCTCAACCACGATCAACGCCTTTTCTACATAATCCACCCAGTTATGTAGAAAATCCTAGAAATCAAATTCTTTCTAATCCTAATCTTCATTCTAATCCTAATCTTATTCCTAATCCTAACCTTATTCCTAATTCTAATCTTATGCCTACTCATAATTTTCTTCCTAAACCTCAACTTCTTCCTAATCCCAATCTTCGTCATGATCCTATACTCCCAGTAAATTACTTTCAACCAAACCGTAAGTCGTCTCTTGAGAAATCCCGATATGGCAGAGACAATAGAGATTCTCTATCCCCTATCCATAGAGGAGAGGCTGACTTTTCTGGAAAGTATAATAAATTACTACAGCCTCAACGAGAACAAATTCCCTTAAATCAATATCCGGAGCACCAGATGTTTTCGACTGATTCTCAGTCGCATTCTGGTTATATTCCACAAGGATATTCCCAACGACTGCCTATGCGTCGTATTCCTGACGATGATGAACCTTCAATGTATTCAGGACCACACATGAAAAAGAGACTTGACATGCTGGAGGAAGCCATTGTGCTCCTTGTGCTTCTGACTCAGTTACTCAAGAACTCTCAGAAGCTTAAGGTTGTGGATCCTGGAAAGTTTAAATACGAATCGGAACAAGATCTCTTAGTCTACCTGGCTGATTTTGAGGCTTATTGTAGCTTAAACTACCCTAATGCCCATCACCAATGGTTACGACTGCTTGGCCGACAGCTAGAAGGCAAATTTTACATATACCGAGAGATCATCAAAGACAACCGTGAATACTTCTCTGTACGGGATAATCTTGTGTGTTGGTATCGTGATGAGGAACGAAAGAAGAAAGAATACAGAATACAGAAGTATCATGCCGCTCACCGATACCCTAACGAGAGCATCAAAATGTTCGCCCTTCGGTTAGAGCGCCTAGCTAGTCAAGCATATCCGGGTTATGATATGAGAGATCATGATTCACTTAGAATAGCTTTTCTATGTAGTTTGCCTCCTTATGTTGAGATATTCGTCAGTCAGTATATCAAAATGATGGAGCTGGACGGTTATAGTAGAGCTCCATGGGAAAATATAGTGAATTTTGCGGACTCTTTAGACAGCAATAACACTGCTTTCCCAAATTCAATGTCCCAAACAAATCCACTTGAGGTCGGCCCATCAACTTATTCCCGAACTGACCAGGAGGTGGACTTAAACGAATCTGTTGAGTCAGTAATTCAGATCAATGCTGCACTCCCTGGATGGACTGATGTGTTGCGTAAGAAGGTTGAACAGCGTAAACCTAAGTCTTCAATTAACCTTAAACATCGCTCTTCTAATCTTGGCCAACGTAGTCCTCCGGAAAGAAATAATAGCAGTCGTATTGTCTACAACACTGTTCGGAATTCACCACCAAGTAATGACCGTTCCAGAACTCAGAATAATCGTAATGCAAATCGAAAGGGTCGTTCAGGATCGGGAGATCGGATGAATATCTTGTGTGACTACTGTGAGAAGCGAGGACACGAAATGCAGGAATGCTATAAGTACTTGGGAGTCTGTAGCTACTGCAAGAAAACCGGCCATTCAAATACCGAATGCCGTGCTAGGAACTCTCCTCCATCATCTCCCGTAAATACCCGGAAAGTGGTATGTCCCTTTTGTAGAGGTCCCCACGCGGGAATGAGGTGCTCTCAACGCACCCCTCCACGATCAAGTGATCCCGAACGAACTCCTCCTAGAGAATACCTTCAAGTGCGGTAAAGAAAGTTTATTCGCGATCATATTCCCCTGAAGCCCAGAAAAATTCGGCTAAACCAACTGAGAAGCCGCTTCCCCAACGCCTATTTCTGGACCCGTGTGAAACCTGTAACGTGTCTCACTATGAAGGTCGTTGCAAAGGGGGGTTTGCTGAAGCTCGCCCCGCCAATCAGTTAAACGACTAGTCCCCACAGAGATGAGTCAATCTGTGGAAAAGGACTTGGAAAATGACTCTGTAAAGAAACTGGATGATCCTCCTATTAACTTTTATGGGATACCTCCAGTGAGTAAATTCTCGCATAAACCTTATTCCTATGCTAGTGAAGACATGGTCGTTGCTATTAACTTGTGCCAGGCCGATATAGAACCTTTGATCGTCTGTGTCAAGTTGGATGATCAGGATGCTCCCATTTATGATTGCCTTGTAGATAGTGGGGCTGGAGTAAACTTGATAAGCTCCGAGATTGTTCCTTTCCTAGGGAATTCAAAAGAGCTTTTGGCTTCCGAAGACATAGGAGTAAGGGCCATCAGTGGTTTTGGAAATAGAGAACGAATTCCTATTGTTCACTATGTAAATATAATCCTGAGGTTTAATATGGGTTTTGTAACTCATCCTTCCGCGTTTTTCATAGTCCCCCAGGAATACATGGTGGATAACCCATTGATACTTGGTACTTGTGCTCTTAGGGATAATCACTTATTACCTGATATGTCCCGAAAACAACTGATTCATCTGCAAGGAAAAAAATTGACTGTGGTGGCCGATGGCATATCAACTTGTACCCAGTCCAATTTAAAGTCCTCTACTATACAGGTGAAAAACGTGTCGGTAGTCAATACTAATATTAATGATACTGATGTTATCTACGATCAAAATAATGATCGTACTCTTCGATATTTATTGAAGGGATTTAAGAAAAATGATAACAATATAAATTGGCAACAAGTTCCTAAACCCTACAAAAGTCATTCTAAACAAATGGTTTTGGAAAATGACATCTTGTACTACCGAACTACGTCCGGGAATCTGTTATATGCAATTTCTTTGGACTTACTAATGCACATAGTTCTGGGACTCCATGTATCCTGTGCCCATATAGGTCGGAACAAGCTGCTGCAGTTGGTATACAAGCATTTCTGGCATCCTAGGGTCAATCAGGTAATTTCCGATGTAGTGCGGTGCTGCCCTGTTTGCCAGATGCAGAAAAACTTTTCTTCCAATGTAACTCCACCCATGTTGAAAATCTTGGCCAACTATCCTTTCGATTTATGTGCCATGGATTTGATTCAATTCCCAAAAACTTTTAAAGGAAATAAATACTGCAAGAAAAACTTTTCTTCCAATATAACTCCACCCATGTTGAAAATCTTGGCCAACTATCCCTTCGATTTATGTGCCATGGATTTGATTCAATTCCCAAAAACTTTTAAGGGAAATAAATACTGCATGATATTTATTGATCATTATTCTAAATGGGTGTCTGTAGTTCCCATTGCCGACAAGTCCAGCTTGACCGTATCTAGGAAACTGGAGCACCAAGTTCTCCCTTTCCTTCCTAAAGTTCCAAATCGTATATTAACCGATAATGGAACTGAATTTACTTCCCAGATATTCCAACAAGTGTTACAAAAACACAACATTAAACATGTGAGAATATCTCCACTTCATCCCTCGAGTAACGGGGTCTCCGAGCGATTTAATCGAAGTTTAATTCAACTACTGAAATGTTTAGTTCTGGAGCAACCCGCTACTTGGGATGAAGAATTGTCTTCCTCTATTTTAATTTATAATAATACTTATCATAGTGCATTGGACATGTCACCTTCTGATTATTTACTACAAAAATCTCATGCTCCAGTGCACACTTTTCCCCAATATTGGAAAGAGGGCAGTGTCAATTTTAAACCTTTCAAGGTGGGTCAAAAAGTAGCTCGTAAAGTAATACGAACTGGGCCAAGCACTGCTCTTAAATTTCATAATAGGTGGGAAGGGCCATTTACTGTTGTTGATGTGAACCCGAATAGGGTGTCATATGTCATACAGAGAAATACTAATCCTCCCAGTAGAACTCAAAAAGTCCATTTCTCCCACTTAAGAGAATGGATTGAGATTCCTAGGTATTTACGAAAATACCTGACTAGAAATAAGGAAATTAGTGATGCATTTTTCTCGGACGAGGAAAGTTTGTTGGATGGGGAGGATGAAAATTCTCCTGAATCCATCGATCTTGAGTCTGAGACTGATTCAGCTAATTCTTATGAGTCAGAGTCCATCGCTGATACCTTATTGTTCACTAATAGCGATGATTCCCTGGAGGAGGAAGCTGATTTTGAGGGATTCTTAACTTTTAATCCTATCTCTGTAAGTGAGTATATTCAATTGCCAGATTTAACTCCGGTAATAGAGCCAACTGCTTGGGATCCGGGAGAAAACCTCAATATGAGTATGGAGGAGTTTATTCCTCAGTTATCTTCCGAAGTCTTACGAATGCCCGGTCACAAAGCGGTTAAATTTTTGCTCCCTCCTCTCGTAATTCCTATTTCACCTATCCATTCTTCGGACGAATCAAATTCTATTCATTCTAGTTTACCTGAGACGGATTCCGATTCTAGTTTATCCGAGATAGATTTAATAAATATCCCTACTAGTTCTCCTATGAATCATGGTAGTACCCTGGGGGTCAACCATGCTGAAATACTTACCCCTGTTTTAGATTATCATGATATGTATTCACATGAATACCCTATTAGATTTAAATACCCCTCTGTCCTTTCTCCTGCAAGGGTAACTAATGATAATGAAGACCTTATAGTTTCCCAAGCATCACAGTTGGAAAGTCCTAATCTGGAAGCATCTGGGTTGAGTCTAACGGATCCACCGTCCTTTTTTATGGAAAGACCTAACTATTCTCCCTCAGTCTCTTCTGAGGATCCTATGGATCTGTCGGAGAGAGTTGTTGTGGGTGACTTGCCGGACGATTGGTTAAACATTTTTGACTCAGATAGTTCTTCCAGTTCTCAAAGGACTGAATTTTATGGTTTCAGCCCGCCAAATAGTAATTCTTTCAATATATCCCCGTCGGCTGAAATGGTTTCTTCACCTGTCTCGGAAACTAGAATTCCACCTTTTCAAATAGTGGGAGAGGTGTTTGGTGATCCCACCAACGTCCATTTGGATAATAGTAATTTGACTTTGGTCCACATTGATGAGGGAATCTTGGAGGAAATGCAATTGGATGATCTTCCTCGCACTAGGAGTAGAGGATCAGTTCCAGATTTCCCCAATGTTATGTCGACTCCAGTGGAGTATGTACGTCATAGAAGAAGGACCAGTCTTTTATAACCTTGTCTCGGGGTTATAAAATGACACACTTGTGTTCTGATACGAAGTAAATAAGCCTGGAGAATAAAAGTTGGCTTTGCTTCTTTTGTTTAGAAAATGAAACTTCTGTCGTTCCCTTACTGACTGGAACGTAAATTTAAATTACTTGGCCAATCAAACTTATCAGTACATAGTTCTGATAAATTATCTGGAAAAAAAAAAAATCTTATTCCTATCTTTCTTAATCTCTTAAGTAAACTTCCTTCTGAACTATAACATCTTCATCTATCAAAGCTGTTTTGAATGTATGCTTTCTAGTGTGCCTGATCGTCAAACACTTTAACTAAGGTGACGAAAAAACCCTCCTGGTGTACCTGATTCTTGTAAAATTGATCTTTGTGTGTCTGGATTCTTCGTGTATGCTTGCAGACTAAAAATTAAAACTATAAACTAAAAAATCAAAAAAGTCTTGTGTAATAGAATTCCTCACGTTATTTAACCAATGGTTAAATACGCATAATGTATAAATATATACTGTTTAGTATATATTTATCAAAACAAATGCATATAATTATTATGTATAGAGTCATCGAAAACCGCCTACCTCACAAACTGATATATATATATATATATATTGAGCTGTATATATATATGTACCTATTGTACATATATATATACCAGTTCCTTGGTTCCAACGAACCTGTCATTTATGACAGGTTGTGGGCCGGAGGAGCTTAAAACTTATTTTACAGATTTGTCCGGTTCCTGAATGAGATAATCCGATGTTCTCTGATCAATCTATAACTTGGCTGAGTAGATCTCTCTCTTCAAATTAAATGGACCGGATGGGTGATTCAATAAGTATAACAAGAAAATAGAAAGAATCAGGAAAAAGACTTCCTAGATTGTTTCTATTTTCGAAATAGAAAATATAATAATGAAAATAAAACTTTCATTATTATTGAGGTGGTGTGTTTTCGATGAACAACTATGAACTTTCCAAGCAATTTATTTTCTGATTATATACCTTTATTTTAAAGATACAAATTTTAAATTTTATATAATTAAATTTGTTTTTTTTTTTTATTATTATAACTCGTCAGTTTCTCAATAATTAATTTGTACTTCTGATTTCCCAAATCAATAAGTGCAGTTGAGAAATAGTGAAGGTGAAAATGACTTAGTTTACTCTACGTCATTTTTTCGCTTCCAGACAGTTATTATATGATGAAAATTAATAATCTTAGACTAGATAATATGCTCATGTTTTTTTTATATAATTGGAAATCCTTCCATGACTCAATAACTGCCGGATATTTTGATGTTTTCAGGATTGACTCTACATAGTACAAGACATCGAGAAACATCTCTGTCGGTATCCCAGAGTATCAGGACCAGACGATCAGTATTCATCATGCCATTGTTAGGTGCCGAGAGATCTTCTGATAAACCATAAAAACTGCTGTGTCAGGCCGCACCATATTGTGTTGCGTACCTGTGTTTCATCAATTATAACATCGATCTTTGAAAAAATTTACTGAGGCTGCTGAAAGGTGAATGCCCAATCCCAAGTTACTTCTACAGTCCCTTTGGGCAAACTATGCATGTGTCAAACAAAACAAGAACACATTAATCAGGATTGGGACACCAGTAGGCCAAACACGTTATAGAAGATCCTGTGTTATCTGACGAATGGATGAGGAAACTGTCCATCTACAGTTGAAGTGGTAAAAATCAAGATCTCTTATAGAAGAAAATCCTAATGGAAAGATAATAATACCGTCAGAGAGGCCAACATAATCGATGCTTGTTATAACAGCATTGTTAAGGGGAAGTACCTATTGTCACCCCTCATATATATCATATCAACCAGGAAACCTTTTACTTGATTCCTCTTGGTTGTAGGATAATATCAACAAGGAACCCTTTAACTTGATTTTCTTCGTTGTTAGAACCGTTTATTCTTAGAATCACTAAAGAATAAATGTGAAAATTTATCTAAAAATTAACATTAAAATTGTATATAACTTGAAAAAAAAATATATCTTGTAAATATTCATAGCTTAGTAGAGAGTCCTGAGTATCCTTCCCTGCGCGCTGTTTCTATGCTCCTTGCCTCTTCACTCCCGTCTTTCTTCGAACGACGTGGAAAATTGAGGTGGGGGTTTAGATTTAGTGGGGGAGGATATAAGGGAGATATTGATCATGCATCCATGGTGTCAATTGGCAATTCGCTAGTTTGATTTTGGTAATGTTTATATTAGGAAATGTTTTTTATAATACAGTCTGGAGTTTGTAACCATTTTTGATCCAGCCTGTGTTAATACAATCTTATTCATCTTATGGCTGTAATTATTGAAATATTGACAATATTTTATGATGCTCTAATTATTTGTCTCTTTCTAAGATAACTATTTAATATTTAAACAAAGTAAAATCTAATTAAAAACATAGTCAGACGCACAGATGGTTATATATACATAGTAGTGCTCACATATCACACCTTGAAGAACTTGAAAAGCATATCTAGCTGGTTTCAAGGTTAGTGATATAACTTACCACATTATTTAAGTTTGTAATTACATTTCTGATAAATAACATGTATTAATGTTCTAGATAGTAAACTTGACATTTTGTTACAGTTTGCTGTCTGGCTGTGAAGTCCATTGATATCCATTGTTCCCCATATAAGAAACCCCTATTGGATATACCAGGGTATGTTTCTTAATAGAATAAATATAGGTGACTTCATTTAACTGTCAAATATGCAAATATAAATTGTGGTATAAATACCAATAATTGTTTATATTTGACAGGGTTCATAGTTTGGGATTCACTTGAATCTTTCTTCAAACCTTGGGATTCATCCTGAATCCTTCAAGAGTTCTTATTCTGGGCTACGTTCCGTTCTTGGGATTCATACTTGAATCCTTCTATACATTCAGATCTTGGGATTCCTCCTGAATCCTTCTTCTTGGTGCGATTCTAAGGCTGAGATTCATCCTGAGTCTTTCTTCGTGGGGTTGTTTCGAGGTTTTGATTCTTCCTGAATCTTGCCTCGTGCCAATTGTCGCGTCGGGATTCATCCTGAGTCTTTTCCCTTC
>JABUQX010002604.1:0-20000 GCA_015478945.1 Trachelipus rathkii | reverse complement strand
CATGTTATTTATCAGAAATGTAATTACAAACTTAAATAATGTGGTAAGTTATATCACTAACCTTGAAACCAGCTAGATATGCTTTTCAAGTTCTTCAAGGTGTGATATGTGAGCACTACTATGGTATATATAACCATCTGTGCGTCTGACTATGTTTTTAATTAGATTTTACTTTGTTTAAATATTAAATAGTTATCTTAGAAAGAGACAAATAATTAGAGCATCATAAAATATTGTCAATATTTCAATAATTACAGCCATAAGATGAATAAGATTGTATTAACACAGGCTGGATCAAAAATGGTTACAAACTCCAGACTGTATTATAAAAAACATTTCCTAATATAAACATTACCAAAATCAAACTAGCGAATTGCCAATTGACACCATGGATGCATGATCAATATCTCCCTTATATCCTCCCCCACTAAATCTAAACCCCCACCTCAATTTTCCACGTCGTTCGAAGAAAGACGGGAGTGAAGAGGCAAGGAGCATAGAAACAGCGCGCAGGGAAGGATACTCAGGACTCTCTACTAAGCTATGAATATTTACAAGATATATTTTTTTTCAAGTTAATACAATTTTAATGTTAATTTTTAGATAAATTTTCACATTTATTCTTTAGTGATTCTAAGAATAAACGGTTCTAACAACGAAGAAAATCAAGTTAAAGGGTTCCTTGTTGATATTATCCTACAACCAAGAGGAATCAAGTAAAAGGTTTCCTGGTTGATATGATATATATGAGGGGTGACAATAGGTACTTCCCCTTAACAATGCTGTTATAACAAGCATCGATTATGTTGGCCTCTCTGACGGTATTATTATCTTTCCATTAGGATTTTCTTCTATAAGAGATCTTGATTTTTACCACTTCAACTGTAGATGGACAGTTTCCTCATCCATTCGTCAGATAACACAGGATCTTCTATAACGTGTTTGGCCTACTGGTGTCCCAATCCTGATTAATGTGTTCTTGGTTTGTTTGACACATACATAGCTTGCCCAAAGGGACTGTAGAAGTAACTTGGGATTGGGTATTCACCTTTCAGCAGCCTCAGTAAATTTTTTCAAGATCGATGTTATAAGTGATTGAACACAGGTACTTGCAGACACGATATGGTGCGGCCTGACACACAGTCTTTATTGTATATCCGAAGATCTCTCGGCCATTAATGGCATGCAGAATACTTGATCGTCTGGTCCTGATACTCTGGGATACCGACAGAGATGTTTCTCGATGTCTTGTACTATGTAGAGTCAATCCTGAAAAACATCAAAATATCCGGCAGTTATTGAGTCATGGAAGGATTTCCAATTATAAAAAAAAACATGAGCATATTATCTAGTCTAAGATTATTAATTTTCATCATATAATAACTGTCTGGAAGCGAAAAAATGACGTAGAGTAAACTAAGTCATTTTCACCTTCACTATTTCTCAACTGCACTCATTGATTTGGGGAAATCAGAAGTACAAATTAATTATTGAGAAACTGACGAGTTATAATAATAAAAAAAAAAAAACAAATTTAATTATATAAAATTTAAAATTTGTATCTTTAAAATAAAGGTATATAATCAGAAAATAAATTGCTTGGAAAGTTCATAGTTGTTCATCGAAAACACACCACCTCAATAATAATGAAAGTTTTATTTTCATTATTATATTTTCTATTTCGAAAATAGAAACAATCTAGGAAGTCTTTTTCCTGATTCTTTCTATTTTCTTGTTATACTTATTGAATCACCCATTTGGTCCATTTAATTTGAAGAGAGAGATCTACTCAGCCAAGTTATAGATTGATCAGAGAACATCGGATTATCTCATTCAGGAACCGGACAAATCTGTAAAATAAGTTTTAAGCTCCTCCGGCCCACAACCTGTCATAAATGACAGGTTCGTTGGAACCAAGGAACTGGTATATATATATGTACAATAGGTACATATATATATACAGCTCAATATATATATATATATATATCAGTTTGTGAGGTAGGCGGTTTTCGATGACTCTATACATAATAATTATATGCATTTGTTTTGATAAATATATACTAAACAGTATATATTTATACATTATGCGTATTTAACCATTGGTTAAATAACGTGAGGAATTCTATTACACAAGACTTTTTTGATTTTTTAGTTTATAGTTTTAATTTTTAGTCTGCAAGCATACAAGAAGAATCCAGACACACAAAGATCAATTTTACAAGAATCAGGTACACCAGGAGGGTTTTTTCGTCACCTTAGTTAAAGTGTTTGACGATCAGGCACACTAGAAAGCATACATTCAAAACAGCTTTGATAGATGAAGATGTTATAGAACAATAGTTCAAGAGGAAGTTTACTTAAGAGATTAAGAAAGATAGGAATAAGATTTTTTTTCAAGTGACTTATCAGAACTATGTACTGATAAGTTTGATTGGCCAAGTAATTTAAATTTACGTTCCAGTCAGTAAGGGAACGACAGAAGTTTCATTTTCTAAACAAAAGAAGCAAAGCCAACTTTTATTCTCCAGGCTTATTTACTTCGTATCAGAACACAAGTGTGTCATTTTATAACCCCGAGACAAGGTTATAAAAGACTGGTCCTTCTTCTATGACGTACATACTCCACTGGAGTCGACATAACATTGGGGAAATCTGGAACTGATCCTCTACTCCTAGTGCGAGGAAGATCATCCAATTGCATTTCCTCCAAGATTTCCTCATCAATGTGGACCAAAGTCAAATTACTATTATCCAAATGGACGTTGGTGGGATCACCAAACACCTCTCCCACTATTTGAAAAGGTGGAATTCTAGTTTCCGAGACAGGTGAAGAAACCATTTCAGCCGACGGGGATATATTGAAAGAATTACTATTTGGCGGGCTGAAACCATAAAATTCAGTCCTTTGAGAACTGGAAGAACTATCTGAGTCAAAAATGTTTAACCAATCGTCCGGCAAATCACCCACAACAACTCTCTCCGACAGATCCATAGGATCCTCAGAAGAGACTGAGGGAGAATAGTTAGGTCTTTCCATAAAAAAGGACGGTGGATCCGTTAGACTCAACCCAGATGCTTCCAGATTAGGACTTTCCAACTGTGATGCTTGGGAAACTATAAGGTCTTCATTATCATTAGTTACCCTTGCAGGAGAAAGGACAGAGGGGTATTTAAATCTAATAGGGTATTCATGTGAATACATATCATGATAATCTAAAACAGGGGTAAGTATTTCAGCATGGTTGACCCCCAGGGTACTACCATGATTCATAGGAGAACTAGTAGGGATATTTATTAAATCTATCTCGGATAAACTAGAATCGGAATCCGTCTCAGGTAAACTAGAATGAATAGAATTTGATTCGTCCGAAGAATGGATAGGTGAAATAGGAATTACGAGAGGAGGGAGCAAAAATTTAACCGCTTTGTGACCGGGCATTCGTAAGACTTCGGAAGATAACTGAGGAATAAACTCCTCCATACTCATATTGAGGTTTTCTCCCGGATCCCAAGCAGTTGGCTCTATTACCGGAGTTAAATCTGGCAATTGAATATACTCACTTACAGAGATAGGATTAAAAGTTAAGAATCCCTCAAAATCAGCTTCCTCCTCCAGGGAATCATCGCTATTAGTGAACAATAAGGTATCAGCGATGGACTCTGACTCATAAGAATTAGCTGAATCAGTCTCAGACTCAAGATCGATGGATTCAGGAGAATTTTCATCCTCCCCATCCAACAAACTTTCCTCGTCCGAGAAAAATGCATCACTAATTTCCTTATTTCTAGTCAGGTATTTTCGTAAATACCTAGGAATCTCAATCCATTCTCTTAAGTGGGAGAAATGGACTTTTTGAGTTCTACTGGGAGGATTAGTATTTCTCTGTATGACATATGACACCCTATTCGGGTTCACATCAACAACAGTAAATGGCCCTTCCCACCTATTATGAAATTTAAGAGCAGTGCTTGGCCCAGTTCGTATTACTTTACGAGCTACTTTTTGACCCACCTTGAAAGGTTTAAAATTGACACTGCCCTCTTTCCAATATTGGGGAAAAGTGTGCACTGGAGCATGAGATTTTTGTAGTAAATAATCAGAAGGTGACATGTCCAATGCACTATGATAAGTATTATTATAAATTAAAATAGAGGAAGACAATTCTTCATCCCAAGTAGCGGGTTGCTCCAGAACTAAACATTTCAGTAGTTGAATTAAACTTCGATTAAATCGCTCGGAGACCCCGTTACTCGAGGGATGAAGTGGAGATATTCTCACATGTTTAATGTTGTGTTTTTGTAACACCTGTTGGAATATCTGGGAAGTAAATTCAGTTCCATTATCAGTTAATATACGATTTGGAACTTTAGGAAGGAAAGGGAGAACTTGGTGCTCCAGTTTCCTAGATACGGTCAAGCTGGACTTGTCGGCAATGGGAACTACAGACACCCATTTAGAATAATGATCAATAAATATCATGCAGTATTTATTTCCCTTAAAAGTTTTTGGGAATTGAATCAAATCCATGGCACATAAATCGAAAGGATAGTTGGCCAAGATTTTCAACATGGGTGGAGTTACATTGGAAGAAAAGTTTTTCTGCATCTGGCAAACAGGGCAGCACCGCACTACATCGGAAATTACCTGATTGACCCTAGGATGCCAGAAATGCTTGTATACCAACTGCAGCAGCTTGTTCCGACCTATATGGGCACAGGATACATGGAGTCCCAGAACTATGTGCATTAGTAAGTCCAAAGAAATTGCATATAACAGATTCCCGGACGTAGTTCTGTAATACAAGATGTCATTTTCCAAAACCATTTGTTTAGAATGACTTTTGTAGGGTTTAGGAACTTGTTGCCAATTTATATTGTTATCATTTTTCTTAAATCCCTTCAATAAATATCGAAGAGTACGATCATTATTTTGATCGTAGATAACATCAGTATCATTAATATTAGTATTGACTACCGACACGTTTTTCACCTGTATAGTAGAGGACTTTAAATTGGACTGGGTACAAGTTGATATGCCATCGGCCACCACAGTCAATTTTTTTCCTTGCAGATGAATCAGTTGTTTTCGGGACATATCAGGTAATAAGTGATTATCCCTAAGAGCACAAGTACCAAGTATCAATGGGTTATCTACCATGTATTCCTGGGGGACTATGAAAAACGCGGAAGGATGAGTTACAAAACCCATATTAAACCTCAGGATTATATTTACATAGTGAACAATAGGAATTCGTTCTCTATTTCCAAAACCACTGATGGCCCTTACTCCTATGTCTTCGGAAGCCAAAAGCTCTTTTGAATTCCCTAGGAAAGGAACAATCTCGGAGCTTATCAAGTTTACTCCAGCCCCACTATCTACAAGGCAATCATAAATGGGAGCATCCTGATCATCCAACTTGACACAGACGATCAAAGGTTCTATATCGGCCTGGCACAAGTTAATAGCAACGACCATGTCTTCACTAGCATAGGAATAAGGTTTATGCGAGAATTTACTCACTGGAGGTATCCCATAAAAGTTAATAGGAGGATCATCCAGTTTCTTTACAGAGTCATTTTCCAAGTCCTTTTCCACAGATTGACTCATCTCTGTGGGGACTAGTCGTTTAACTGATTGGCGGGGCGAGCTTCAGCAAACCCCCCTTTGCAACGACCTTCATAGTGAGACACGTTACAGGTTTCACACGGGTCCAGAAATAGGCGTTGGGGAAGCGGCTTCTCAGTTGGTTTAGCCGAATTTTTCTGGGCTTCAGGGGAATATGATCGCGAATAAACTTTCTTTACCGCACCTTGAAGGTATTCTCTAGGAGGAGTTCGTTCGGGATCACTGGATCGTGGAGGGGTGCGTTGAGAGCACCTCATTCCCGCGTGGGGACCTCTACAAAAGGGACATACCACTTTCCGGGTATTTACGGGAGATGATGGAGGAGAGTTCCTAGCACGGCATTCAGTATTTGAATGGCCGGTTTTCTTGCAGTAGCTACAGACTCCCAAGTACTTATAGCATTCCTGCATTTCGTGTCCTCGCTTCTCACAGTAGTCACACAAGATATTCATCCGATCTCCCGATCCTGAACGACCCTTTCGATTTGCATTACGATTATTCTGAGTTCTGGAACGGTCATTACTTGGTGGTGAATTCCGAACAGTGTTGTAGACAATACGACTGCTATTATTTCTTTCCGGAGGACTACGTTGGCCAAGATTAGAAGAGCGATGTTTAAGGTTAATTGAAGACTTAGGTTTACGCTGTTCAACCTTCTTACGCAACACATCAGTCCATCCAGGGAGTGCAGCATTGATCTGAATTACTGACTCAACAGATTCGTTTAAGTCCACCTCCTGGTCAGTTCGGGAATAAGTTGATGGGCCGACCTCAAGTGGATTTGTTTGGGACATTGAATTTGGGAAAGCAGTGTTATTGCTGTCTAAAGAGTCCGCAAAATTCACTATATTTTCCCATGGAGCTCTACTATAACCGTCCAGCTCCATCATTTTGATATACTGACTGACGAATATCTCAACATAAGGAGGCAAACTACATAGAAAAGCTATCCTAAGTGAATCATGATCTCTCATATCATAACCCGGATATGCTTGACTAGCTAGGCGCTCTAACCGAAGGGCGAACATTTTGATGCTCTCGTTAGGGTATCGGTGAGCGGCATGATACTTCTGTATTCTGTATTCTTTCTTCTTTCGTTCCTCATCACGATACCAACACACAAGATTATCCCGTACAGAGAAGTATTCACGGTTGTCTTTGATGATCTCTCGGTATATGTTCAAGAATTTGCCTTCTAGCTGTCGGCCAAGCAGTCGTAACCATTGGTGATGGGCATTAGGGTAGTTTAAGCTACAATAAGCCTCAAAATCAGCCAGGTAGACTAAGAGATCTTGTTCCGATTCGTATTTAAACTTTCCAGGATCCACAACCTTAAGCTTCTGAGAGTTCTTGAGTAACTGAGTCAGAAGCACAATGGCTTCCTCCAGCATGTCAAGTCTCTTTTTCATGTGTGGTCCTGAATACATTGAAGGTTCATCATCGTCAGGAATACGACGCATAGGCAGTCGTTGGGAATATCCTTGTGGAATATAACCAGAATGCGACTGAGAATCAGTCGAAAACATCTGGTGCTCCGGATATTGATTTAAGGGAATTTGTTCTCGTTGAGGCTGTAGTAATTTATTATACTTTCCAGAAAAGTCAGCCTCTCCTCTATGGATAGGGGATAGAGAATCTCTATTGTCTCTGCCCATATCGGGAGTTCTCAAGAGAGACTTAGGTTGGTTGAAGTAATTTACTGGGGGTATAGAATCATGACGAAGATTGGGATTAGGAAGAAGTTGAGGATTAGGAATAAGATTAGGATTAGGAATAAGGTTAGGATTAGGAATAAGATTAGGGTTAGGATGAAGAATAGGATTTGAATGAAGATTAGGATTAGAAAGAATTTGATTTCTAGGATTTTCTACATAACTGGGTGGATTATGTAGAAAAGGCGTTGATCGTGGTTGAGATTGGGAAACTAAGGAAGGTTTATACTCACGATCATAGAAAGAAGTGGTATTTTTAGGCATATGCACATAATGGGAATCGAATTTAGGTGGAATACCTTGACCTTGATCATGGAACGTTCTGTGTTCAACCTTACCGACTGTATCGTTTACTTGAGCCAATTGCCTTTCACTTAGCACCTGCTTATGGAGTTTAGTTAATAAGGTACTCATCTCAGGCTCAGTGAAAGGTTTGTCAGAGTTAGGAGCTAAAGATAAGTCAGAGGGTATGTCAGAGTTGACAACTTCTACCCTGTCTTTATTTTCCACATTCATTCCTACATTCATTCCTACATTATTTTTATTACGATCATCACGGAGACGTTGTTCTACACGTGGATCTAATGCACAAGCTGCAAGAGAGGGATCAAAGTCCACAGCTTCTTGGCTATCAGCATTTATGCTCGTATCCAAGTCTTTTGGTTGAGGTTTTTCTGACATTTTCTTTTGTAAGTTTCAAAAGAAAGAATTTCAAAGTATTGGAGGGTTATTCTAACTAACTCTCGATCTGTCCAAAGTAAGTACAAAAGAAGAAGATTTCTTTGAAAAGAACTGAGAAGAGAATCGATGATTTTTCAAAAATAAATATGATGATGTGAGCGAGAGTCACAATCCTAGTGCACGCAAGCGCAGGAACTCAAACAGAGTCCCTGTTCGGGCGCCACTTAATTTATTTATGTGGCGGAGAGGAAGTACGCTGGGATCAACAAGTGTACCCGACGGTGAGGTACCTCTCTCCGCTCTTTCTAGGAGATATGAAGTTCGAAGAATTTTTGATTTCGGAAGTCAAAGTATAGGAGATTACGTCAATGTTAGGTTTGTGATGTTCAAAGATAGTGGTTTGAAGGTCTAGTCAGCACAGCAACCACCTGACACCATCAGGGGTAATACGGAGCAGATTAGATTTTCTCCGTAACGGAGGAAGTTAGTCTTCAGGACTCCGTCGGCCTGCTGACTTGAATGACTTTCGAGGAGGATTGTGAACTTTGATATAAAATGTTGATACAATCTAAGATTTTTACCCAAAGAAAGATGTAGAATTATTTAGCTCGTTTCCCGGAGCTTTCTCGAAGATTAACCCGATAGAGGTCTCGAAGATTAAGAGTAACAATACCAAAAAGCATCAATATGAAGGATAGTGACACTCCATAAAAAAGTGTTATCTTTACTAAAATCGCTCAGAATATATGGTGGGAGGTCTGACAAAAGTTAATGTTTACCACAGTCCTACCCCAACAATATATAAATAAAAGATTATGATTAAATAGAATTAGTTAATACACCTTGGAGGGCAAGTTAAAGGTTCCAAGGTGTAAAATATGTACACGAGCACAGACAGCTCTAGGATCAGAATCGAGAGTGGAAACCGAACGCTTCCAAATATTGCTCATGCATAAAAATCAAGGGAATCAGAAATCCAGACTCAACAATTGTGAATAAATGATGACTTAACTGAATTGACTGGGGGAATGGTTCCAAGTTGAAAAGTAGGATTTAAGATGATCACTACTGTGATAGGATACGATGAAGGGAAAAGACTCAGGATGAATCCCGACGCGACAATTGGCACGAGGCAAGATTCAGGAAGAATCAAAACCTCGAAACAACCCCACGAAGAAAGACTCAGGATGAATCTCAGCCTTAGAATCGCACCAAGAAGAAGGATTCAGGAGGAATCCCAAGATCTGAATGTATAGAAGGATTCAAGTATGAATCCCAAGAACGGAACGTAGCCCAGAATAAGAACTCTTGAAGGATTCAGGATGAATCCCAAGGTTTGAAGAAAGATTCAAGTGAATCCCAAACTATGAACCCTGTCAAATATAAACAATTATTGGTATTTATACCACAATTTATATTTGCATATTTGACAGTTAAATGAAGTCACCTATATTTATTCTATTAAGAAACATACCCTGGTATATCCAATAGGGGTTTCTTATATGGGGAACAATGGATATCAATGGACTTCACAGCCAGACAGCAAACTGTAACAAAATGTCAAGTTTACTATCTAGAACATTAATACATGTTATTTATCAGAAATGTAATTACAAACTTAAATAATGTGGTAAGTTATATCACTAACCTTGAAACCAGCTAGATATGCTTTTCAAGTTCTTCAAGGTGTGATATGTGAGCACTACTATGTATATATAACCATCTGTGCGTCTGACTATGTTTTTAATTAGATTTTACTTTGTTTAAATATTAAATAGTTATCTTAGAAAGAGACAAATAATTAGAGCATCATAAAATATTGTCAATATTTCAATAATTACAGCCATAAGATGAATAAGATTGTATTAACACAGGCTGGATCAAAAATGGTTACAAACTCCAGACTGTATTATAAAAAACATTTCCTAATATAAACATTACCAAAATCAAACTAGCGAATTGCCAATTGACACCATGGATGCATGATCAATATCTCCCTTATATATATATATATATATATATATATATATATATATATATATATATATATATATATATATATATATATATATATATATATATATATATTTATTTATTTTTATTTATTTTACCTACACTTTTTCCCGCTTGAGCGGGGTAGTGGTACGTACAGCCTCTCTCACTCACACCTCCCCTCATCTCGCCCTCACCCACCTCCTCCACCCCACTCTATCCCTCGCCAACACCCTACCCTCTTCCTCCCTCATCCCTCCCTCCTCCAGCATCTCCTTTATTCCATCCATCCACCTCCTTCTTGGTCTCCCCCTTCCTCTCCTTCCTATCCCCTCCGCCTCCCAAACTCTCCTAACCACTCTCTGTTCCTCCATTCTCACTAGATGCCCATACCATCTTAACATTCCCTTCTCCGCTCTTCCCACCAACCCATTCCTCCAATCACATCTCTCCCTCACCACCCTATTCCTAATCCTCTCCCTTCTGCTAACCCCACAAACCGCTCTCAACCCCTTCATCTCAAATACTTCCAACTTCTTCCTGGACCTGGCATTCAACCCCCACGTTTCACACCCATACAGCACCGCTGGTACACAAATTTTTTCAAACATACTTATCTTAACTTTCTGTGATAAATCCCCCCTTTCCATAATTCTCTCAGACCACTCAAAGCTCTCATTCCTTCTCCTACTCTATGTTCTATCTCCTCCTTCATCCCTCCCCCTTACCCAAATCCATCCCTAAATATCTAAAAATCTTTACTTCTTCCAATACTACACCCCCTACTCTAACCTCTAACCCCTCCCCCTCCTCTCTTTCCTCCTCCTCAAACACTAACCCTTTACTCTTACCTGGATTTATTTTAAGCCCCTTTTGTCCACACATTCTCTCAAACTCCCTCACCAAATACCTCAGCCCTTCCGCGTTCTTCGCCACTAGGGCAGTATCGTCCGCAAACAGTATCATGTTCACTTCCCTTCTATCATTCCCATTCATCAATTCCACCCCCTCCCCTCCCTCACCATTCCTCTGCAAACACTCTCCATAAACAAATTGAATAGCCACGGCGACATTACACACCCCTGCCTCAATCCTCTCTCCACCCCAAACATCTCACTCTCCCCACCTAACACTCTCACACACATTCTACTATTCCTATAAAAGGCCCTAATACCTTTACCTAATTTACCCCCCACTCCATTTTCCTCCAACACCCTCCACAATTCACCCCTCTTCACTCTATCATATGCTTTCTCTAAATCTAAAAAACACCCATACACTTTCCCTTTCCTCTCTATACTTTTCTCCACAAGCATCTTTAGTGTAAACACTTGGTCCACACACCCTCTTCCCTCCCTAAATCCTCCTTGTTCTTCCCCCATTCTCCCCTCCGTTAAACCTCTCACTCTCTCAATCAATATTCTCCCATACACTTTCCCTACCACACTTAAAAGACATATACCTCTATAATTCCCACATTCCATCCTATCCCCTTTCCCCTTATACAGGGGAACCAAACAACCATCCTCCCAATCCTGTGGTACCTCACCCCTCCTCCAACATATATTATATAACCTATACAGCCATTCCTCCACCCCTATACCTCCCTTCTGTAACATTTCCATTCTCACACCATCCAGACCTGCGGACTTTCCTTTTTTTCCTTTATTCAAGGCCCTAATAATTTCCTCCATTTGTATTTCATCCTCCCCCTCCCTCCCCACTTCCCTCCCCATCCTCACCTCTTGCAAATCTTCCTCCCCTCCCCCACCCACTTCATTCAATAATCCCCTAAAATACTCCCCCCACCTCTTCCTCACCCTATCCTCTCCTCCTATCCATTCCCCATCTCCTCCCTTAATCCTCTCCCCAACCCCTCCTTCTTCTTCCTTTTTTTATTTACTTCTTTCCAGAACATCTTGCTCCCCGATTCAAAATTTTCCGTCACTTTTCTACACCATTCATCTTTTACTCTTCTCTTCGTCCTCTCCACCGCCCTCTTTGCTTCCACTCTAACCCTTCTATATTCCTCCCAGCTTTCCTCTCTCCTACTTCCCAACCATTTCACATAAGCCTCCTTTTTCCTTTTCACCACCTCCTTCACCTCCTCACTCCACCATTCACTCCCTTTCCTTCTGCTTGCACCCACCCTTTTTACTCCACATACCCTTCTAGCCTCTTCACATACTGCCTCTTTAAATCTCCTCCACTCCCCCTCCACCTCCCCAATTCCCGTCCCTCTCATGTCTACCTATCCTCCATACCTCTCCTAAACTCCCTCTTACACACTGTCTCCTCCAATTTTTCCACCTTTATCACTTCTATTCTCCTCTTTACTCCCCTTTCCCTAACCGTCACCTCTCCTCCCACCCTTATCCTAGCAACCACCAAATAGTGATCCGATATCCCCCCTCCCCGCCCCTCTAAATACATTTACATCTAGTAATCTGCCTCTATCCTTCCCATTTACACACACATAATCCAGTACCGCCCTCCCCCCGTTATCTCACTCTTCCATGTATACTTATGATTTTCACTTTTTTTGAACCAAGTATTCCCCACTATCATTCTTCTTTCAACACACAACTCTAACAGACTTTCTCCATTAACATTCCTCTCCCCTACCCCAAATGGTCCTATTATTCTTCCCACCCCCTCCCTTCCCACTCCTGCATTCAAATCTCCCAATAGACAAATTTTATCATTTACCCCGAAACTTTCCCAACACTCATTCAACTCATTCCAAAATCTTTCTCTCTCCTCCTCCCTCGCTCCATTCACTGGTGCATATGCACATATAAAAACCCACATTTCCCCCCCGAATTTCACTTTTACCCACATTATCCTCGGACTCACCTGGCTGCACAACCTTACCTTATCCCACACCTCTTTCCTCATAACTATTCCCACCCCTTCCCTTGCCCTCACTCTCTCGTTCACCCCTGATATCATACCCTTGTTTTCCAAAGTCCATCTCCCTCTTTCCCTTCAGCTTAGTTTCAGTTAACCCTAGCACATCCAACCTTTTTTCTTCAAACATTAACCCCACTTCCTCCCTCTTCAAATCCTCGTTTACCCCTCTCACGTTCATACATCCCACCCTAATTACCTCTCTCCTCCCCATCTTTTCCCTTCTTCTATATATATACTCAGGCTGCACGCTTTGTGGGACTCCCCACCCTAGGCACTTCCCAACACCTAAGGCCACCACCCCGCTCACCAAATATACCCACAATAATAACAATAATAATAAGAAAAGGTTAAAATAATAATATAAAAGGTTAAAACCTACACTCTATCAATTTATATTTATTCCTACACTTTCTTTTCTCCTTTCTTTTTTCTTTAAAATTTACACCCGTTAAAACTTTATTTATCTATTAAAATCTTTATTTAATTATTTAAAATTCTTTAAAATCCCCCACATATACGGTTTAAATTAATTATCTCACCTAACAATCATAAAAATTCGTTCTGTTTAAATCAGAAACATATATATTGAAATAATCCCTACAACAAAACAGCTACCTATCTATTTACAATGATAACATATCATATATAAATTTCATAATAAATAAATAATAAACAAATCAATAATTAATCTTATGACAGAAATCGCTATCGTATCTGTTTGCTCACACAATTTAGTAATTGTTATAATTTGTTTCGCTTCTTACGAAATCAACTCCAGTCACTAACGGACTGCAAAGCACACCCAAATGTTTAACAAATTTGGCAAAATCACATTTAAATTGTTAATATTGTCAACAATTCACATTTAAGCACTTTAAAGTACCCCATAATTAATTACTCTTGGGCAATGTTTAACACTCCGATGTGATTAACTATTCTTACAACAATCACTAGGATCCAGTGTGCCCAAAGGACTTATATAATATCACTTGACTTACAGTTTGATATCCAAAAATTGTTTATGTCATCACCGGATTCCAAAATAGTATTTTTAGTAATTCCAACCTTTAATCGGAGCTTATTCGCACTTCATTGAAAGGGAACAACTATCCATCCAATTTGTTATTTACACATTCCCGAGACGCTGCTAAAATTCATGAAGACGATAGCTCATATGTCACTCCAATTCAACCCCCACTTTAGAAAAAATCTTTCTTCAAAATCAAGACTTATAAAAGTAGTCCTATAAAAATTATCCTCAAACTCTTAAAACTCTTATAATATATATATATATATATATATATATATATATATATATATATATATATATATACATTATATATATATATATATATATATATATATTTATATATATATATATATATATATATATATATATATATATATATATATATATATATATATATATATATATATATATATATATATATATATATATATATATATATATATATATTGAAGGGGTTAGGTGAGGGTCTTGAATAACCACCTTCAATTGAAGAATATTAGATGTTGAAGAGAGTGAGCGTTGTCACGATAAAGTGGCGTTTCTTCCCGGAGGCTGCTTAGGAGTTATCAATGGGGCTAGCAGCCTCCTGCCCCAGACGCCACAGAACTCCCCCCAGTGACAATGCCGCGAGCACACTCCGCTCTCCGGACCTGGAAGGACGTCGGGTAGTAGCGTGTAGATGTCAGGTGAGAGCTAGGTGTGCACACATTAAGGTCACTGAGAAGGCTTCGACCACTCTGTACTCTTACTGGCAGTTGGTCCGCACCTGCAGAAGCTTGTGAAGTACGGTACAGGCGGCACAGGGTGACCGAACAGAGTAGCGCCCAGCAGAAGAAACTTGATTTGATGGATGTTCGGTGATTTGATGGGTGTTCAGAATCACATTTGGTGGGTGTTCATGGTCACTTCAGGTGGTCACCAATTTGAAGGGGTTAGGTGAGGGTCTTGAATAACCACCTTCAATTGAAATATTAATAGATGTTGAAGGGAGTGAGCGTTGTCACGATGAAGTGGCGTTTCTTCCCGGAGGCTGCTTAGGAGTTATCAATGGGGCTAGCAGCCTCCTGCCCCAGACGCCACAATATATATATATATATATATATATATATATATATATATATATATATATATATATATATATATATATATATATATATATATATATATATATATATATATATTTTTATATATATACAAACTTAATCTTTAACTATATATTTATATTAAACTTTATTTATAAAATACTGACAGAAATAAAATTTACAATAGAAACATCTTGTTAAAATAATATTCATTAGGGATGTTTACAACATATATACCCTAAGTTTTACTGACCAAGAGATATTAAGTTAGGTATGGCTGTAAGCTGTTACTAATTGCAGAATTTTCTTGGTCATTGCCCCAAAATATATAGCTATGTGTACAACAATACTACCCTCGAGGCTTGAAAGTGGGGGAAAATAAACTAATTGCTTTTAAAATTAAAGCATATTGTATACAAATATTTTTCTTTAATTCAACTTAATCTAGAAAACACAATGAACACTCAAATTCAAAATAGTTCATTGTTCCATTTATACTTAAACTAGTCATAAAGCTGAAAGTGTGTATTACACATATACCTACAGTTATACTTAATCAACCTTTAAAAAATTATTAAAAATCTTATTAGGGAGCAAACGAATTTCATTAAAAACATTTTCTCATCAGGTTTTAAAGAAATGTTTCATTTTTGATACATTGAAATTAATGCTACTTGACGTCAGATCAATTTGGACACTGTCTTTGAGGTTTAACCTATTTTAGTACTTTGTTTATAATTTTGAGAATGGAAAATTCTTGTTCGCAAAGATAGGTTTTGCAAATGTCAGCAACATTTTTCACTTCCAGGTCAAACCATATGAAGTGGTCCAAAAAAGAAAAGAAAAATAAATTGGTCATCGGCCACAGCTATCCCACTTTCTCCCTTCAATGAGCTGCTTCTGAACTTTAACCTCTTCCAGCAAACTATAATCACAGCAGCAGAAACTTGCATCCCGCCTCATCCGCTGGTAAGCGTTCGGCAACCCCTTGGTGGTCCCGAGAGTGTACACAAGCTGACAGGGAAAGTAAAACCTCTACAGGCAATATAAAAGGACCTGCACCTCCCCAAACATGATTATTTTCATAGCAGATACAGCCAGATCTTAACGAATCAATCGCCATGGATGGAAACAATTCTTTCAAACTTATACTTCGATTGTCAACTCCACAACTCACCCTTCTTCAATGTGGAAAGTTGTAAAGAAAATATTTCATCACTCCAACAATTCTACACTCACTCACAGTCCACCATTATGGGCCTGATCTCTGCTCCAGCTGCTGTTGCAGATACATTAGGCCATAGCTTTGCTAGCCACTTGAGCTCTTGCCGCTATCCTAAAGTTTTTCAAAAAATAAGAATTAACGCTGCATCGCCAGACCTTTCAACGGCTAAAGGGGAAGATCATACCTATAACCGTCTTTCTACACTTACAGAGTATCAAACAACACTGGTGAATAGCAAAGGCGGTGCCCCTGGCCCAGACATCATCTCTTATTTCATGCTCTGTATCTTGTTTGAACCGTCCTACTTCAATAGGAGAGCAATATTTTCGTTTCTTCATGAACTGAATATTCTGTATGCGTTTTTTTTTTTTTTTTTTTTTGACAAAATAAAATTATGTCAGGACTGACTTCTTTTTACAAAAATCAAGAGAATTTTGTTAGGACTCAACTTTTTTTTTCATATGTTAATAAAGTTTTGTTAGGACATCCATATAGTTGGATTTCCAACCTATCATGGCCTCTAATTTGGGTGCCGTGGTGAATTCTGTAAACATACTCAACATTAATATATTAATAATTGATATAAATATATAGATAATATATGATTAATATATAATATATATATATATATATATAATATTATATAAAGTATATATATAGTATATATATATATATATATATCATATATATACGTGCTGTTGTGAGTTCGTATTCACTATAATACTCAACAATTATTAGATGATAGATAATGTAAAGATATACGATATAGGATGAAATATATACGATTAATTATGAATAGAATATAGTATATAGTAGGTATATTTAATCAGACGAGGCAGATAGATAGGATATATATGTAGAAGAGATGAGGATGAGAGTATATATATATAGATAATATAGTATATATATATAGATAAGATACTACATTATAGAGATATATATAGATATAGTATATATATTAGATAATAATTAGTAATGAATATTTCATATCAGATCGAAGACGACGAGAATGCGATCACCAACGCACAGACCACCACCTTTCCCCAAGCTGGGGGTAAGGTGGACGTCACGTAGCATGAGTAGGAAACGAAAAGTAGAATAGGAAGGAAATATGACGCAGAATCGTAAAGAGAAAGCCCGATTTACCCGCGACCCCCTTTAAACCCAAAGAAGATAATATATATATTGATAATATTTATAATTATATAATATATATAGTACTATATATATATCATATATTCATATATATAACTATTAATTTAATATAGTATGTATTATATATATATATATATATTATATATATATAACCGTTACAGTATTTTAATTAATTAATAATTATTGTACTAAGTGATATAAGATCAGCTAATTACCATTCTTCTGAGTATATATTTTATATATATAGTATTTAATATATCTAAAGTATTAAAAGATTAAAAAATTCCTTTTTAAAGGATTTAATTAATTTTTTTTTTAACTATAATTCTCCATAAGTTTAAACACTCTGACATAAAATTTATATTATTATTATTGGATTTCTATCTTTAAAATTATTATTGTTATTAGTTAAGTTATTATTATTACTACTTATCTATTATTATTATTATTCATAATTTATTAATTAATTATTATATCTATTTTATTATTAATATTATTGAGTATCAACTTACGTAGAGAGAGCTGTAACAAAACGAAGAGGTTGATGAAGGACTCCATACCTATGAGCTTTTCGGAATATCTATCCTCACTCCGCGTCCAAAGCTTGTGTTTTCAATTAAATGAGAGTCCAAAGACATTCCACGTTTACAAGAATTTACGTTTGAGCTCTTTATGCTTCTTTTTAGTGTTATATCTCTCGGGCCTATTCACAGTAAGAGATTTTAAAATTATATCGTTACTGTTTTTTGGCTGCCTCTTGAACAGAAGGCGCAAAATATAGCTTTCAAGTAGGTGTAAGAGACGACTATATTAAACACTGAAATAATAAGAAAATAATAATAATAATTTTATGTGAGCTAAAGTTGATTGCAAGTTGTTCACTTCATTATATAACTAGTTCTTTTAGATATATTATTTTTATATGCTATGCAGCTTAATTTTTCAAGCACCCTTTATTAATTTTATTTATGAAAAAGGGTAATATTCCTTTTGTTTATATGCTTCGCTAAGGAAAAAGCTCTGAAATCTTGTTCTCTTCCAAACGGCCTTCTCATGCATAGCATTTTATGTATATTTCGTATTCTTTTTTTGTTGTGCAATGCGCTTTTCAGGTTACTTTATACATATTGAATATCCGCGACCTAATCTTCTGCTTTGGGTCTTACTCTTGCTGTTCTCTCGTCGTCTCTACACCCCCTAGCCTAGAATGGGCAGATTAGGTGATGAGGGGAAGGTTATTTTACGTGTTTATTATTATTATAATCATATAATGTCAACCGTCATATTGGCGAATTGGTTTGCTGATATCCAGGTTATGTAAATAAGCTTAATTAAGAAAGAGCTAAGGTTATTTGCTTGGGATTTTATTAGATGGAGAGAATCCATCTGTATGTATATGTGTAATCAGTATATGTGAATTAGGTGTGTAGTAAGCTCAAATTTATATGAGAAACAAGTGAGTCAATAATATTTTGAGTGAGTTAAAATATTTTAGATATAGTATATTATTAGTAGAATGTAAATAAGAACGGATTATGCAGAGTGTAGTTGTGAAAAGTTGAAATGGTAGGAGATAGTAGTATGGTTCTCATTTTAAAATATTTAGATGGATACAAGGGGTCATAAAGTTATCTCTCAGTGTGATATCAAAGTTGTTTATGTGCATTTAATTTTATTTTCTTATTATATGTATTAATTTATAGTATATATAGCATTTAAACACTCATTTTATCTATTTTATATAAACTAATATATAATATATAAGTATAATAATTAATATTCTACTATATATATATTATTCTACCTAAATTTAATTTAATAATAGTAATTTAGTTTAAATATAAATTTATATATAATTATATTTAATGTTATTATTTTAATATATAATTTATATAATAAATATATTAGTTATTATATATATGCTAATATATATTATATTATATAATAATATATATATTATATTAATATATATATTAATACTATATTATTCTTTTCTCTATTCTTGTCTATATCACTCACCTCTGAATGTCCCATAATTAGATTTGGGGGATATATATACTATATATACGCGGTGCAATTTTGTGGTGAGGTGTTGTAATAGCTAGTAGGAGAACATGACAATAACGTTCGATATAATAAGATATATTATAAGCCTCATCATAGACTATCTATACCCGCTAGTACCCCTCTAGTTACTCATATTGACATTATAGTGTAATAGAGTGCTAGTCATTCCATAATCCAGAGTAGAATCTCTAAACCCTATGTGTGTGTTTGCTTCGATAGAGTGAATATCCCTGTCTCTCGAAGGACCATCTCCACTTAGTGTTATTTTTGATTGGCATATGTGCATGTAAGTGGTTCATCTCCCTGGTTTTCCCAGTGTAGATGATTACTCATAATCCAAATTATACTTAATTAATAAATTAATAAGAATATTTCATCAATATAATAATCAAATTCGACCTTTTGGATAGAAGGGAAAACAAAAATAAATTTAATTAAGTACAAGTTTGCGAACCTTAAATGATTTGTAATCAAAACTGTTTCGAAACTCGACTTTCGTTCGGTCCAAAACTGACAA
>JABUQX010002603.1:12500-32259 GCA_015478945.1 Trachelipus rathkii | reverse complement strand
AAAATGAAAAGAGAAATTGAATTTGGAGTATTTTACTTGGGATCGGTTCCTCATATTTATCATAGACGAACTCCCAATAATGAAAGGAATTCACCTGAGCAAGCTCTCCCGTATATTCCTTGTGTTTCGAAGATAAAAAAAGAGCGTTCATACACATCGCTATGATTTTACATAAGGGCAAACTCCGCTTTCGTGAGGAAAAACTCGTTATTTTTATATATTGAATTGAGTATATCTATTATCACATGTGTGTGTATGGGCGTGCCTCAAGGCTTCTGTCTTAACTATTTGCTGTAAATATGGATGGGAATTAATCTAAAATCTTTTGGAAATGGGACTCCACATCTTTTCATTTCCTCAAATCGAGCAAAATCCTCCAAATTGAGCCTAAAATCTTTGACTGTATTTTAATTGAGCTAAATTGTGCGATTAGATGGTATTTTTCAAACAAGCTTCAGATACAGTTTACCATATATTTTTAATTCAAATCCTTAGAGAAATAAGTTAAAATGTATCATATAAAGTGCGCCAACATCCTCTTAAATAAATAAGTATAACCTTCGGTTTAATTCTATCTAATTCTTTTTATACATTGTGGTGAGAAATTTAATATTTGTCAGATCAAGAGCTTGCAAAACTGATAAAGAAATCCACCAATTCTAGAAGTGTGCCATAACGACCATATGAGTATAAAATGTATACCCTAACGTTCGCATATATATAGAGAGTACTTTATTCATGAGAAATTGTAAATGGTCATTTGAAAATGAAGGTATTTGTAAACAAATCATAAAAACAATATAATAATCGGGATTTAACTTGTCTATAAGTCTACTTATCCATCGGGATCGCCAAGCTTATTAATTCCTAGTTATTTTTATCTGAAAACACGAAAGAAGAATCAGAAATAACAAAATGTGTAACAAATAGTATTGATAATGTAATATTTAAATTTTTTTAAAATTGCGAAAAAAACATATTTCGTAACAGACAACGGAAAAAAATAAATAATAATTTAGAATTGTTCAAATCCCTATTTGGGTTTTTTGTCTGCTTATATGAGAAACAAAAGATATATTCTATATCCCCATATTTATTTATGTTTTACAGAAATAAATTAACATTTATATACAATAAATTATATATATGAAATATAATTTTTTTTTGTAAAATGTTTTTAGATTTCACACATTTTCCCCTTCAACATAATTTTTCCAAGTCCTAAAAAGAAAAAATGTTATATTCACTCAACGCAAACCAACGTGGCATATTTAAATGGAGAGAAGATCTAATTGGAATACACTTATAAAATAAAATATAGAGTAACACTATTTAACAAAAACTTACACACAAAAAAATTTCTCAGATAATATTAGATACAAGATTTACTACCATATTTAAATCAAATAATAATGTATCTTATTCGTAAAATAATTGAGTGTTTTTTTTATTATGTTATTGGTCAATATTTTTATTTTAATACCAATATCGGTAACATAAACGTTTGATTTTTGCATAAGTTGGTTGAAATTAATGGAACTATAAAACTTTTATCAGCGCACAGAATAAAAATATTCTTTAGGGTGTTTTTTCTTTTTATAAAGCAACAGATCAACTAGGACGCAACTTCAGAGTACTTAAAATAATAGATATCTAGGCCCCTGTAAATTCGACACATAATAAATAGTTAATGAATCCAATTTTCCCAAAGCTATCCACACCCTGTGGTATAGAAACAGATAGCAATTGAAAGCACAGGTTTTGAAATAATCTGTATTGATATTTTTTTTCAAAGGCTCTTCAGTTATAAGAAAGAAAAAATAAGGATAAAAAAATTGTTTGTTTTTCAAGCACCCTTCTATGTATTTTAATACGCTATATGCGGGGTTGGGTGATATCTCTTATTGACCCCCATTAACAAAACCGTGATTATTTACAGTTTGCTTACCACGCATCAACATAAGTTTAATAACATAGGCCGAAACAAAAATGATTAGTAATTTTTTTAATAAAGAGACGTTGTTTTATCTTTTCCGAGAGTTTACAATGAGATGTAACAGGGCATAAAATGGTATATAACAATGGGATGCTGGAATTTAAAAAGGTTGGGTTTTTCATGGATCAACTGTTCTGCCATCTCTTTTCTTAAGAATCCTGATCTTATGAATCATAAATAAAGGATGATCAATATTTTTTTTTTTTTATTTCAGATGTTTTTTTTTTGTCGTATATTAACACAACCATTAGAGATAAATAAACCCCATCTTTTAATTGAAATCTTAATTAGAAACAAATATTATTCTAAGAGAGTAAGAAACATTTTGTGAAAAAGTCCACTACTTAAATATTACTAACATAATTAGAAAAGATAAAAATGGAAAAATAGTCAACACGGTGGGGGAGACCGCTTATTTCCCCATTTTTTTCATCGTTGTTTTAATTGAAAAAAACAAGCTACTTAATATTTTTTAAATATGGAAATATTTTTCTGCGTCTACAAATACGCCAAAAATATATAAATCCACCAACGTATCTTACGAACCCCTAGTATAGTCTTTAAAAACACATATAATAATCGAAAATACAAAACACATATTCCACCAAACGTGAATCCCGATTGAGTATTGGTCGTAATTCTTTCTGACGTATAATAAGTATTCCCATAACCTTTCCTTTGCAAAAAAATAATTTTTTTAAGTGAGGCCAAATTCTTTTATTTGAATAGACAAAAAAAGATATATTAAAATAAAATTATTAGACGAGAAATTTTCGGGATTAAATTGTTTTAGATCGTTGAGAGATTAATCTCGATACATACACACTTTTTTTGAAGAAATATGAGTATAAGATAGAATATACCGTAAATATTGTATAAATGAAAGTAACTATATTTGTTAAAAGATTCTTAATGTTTTCGTATTTATATTGGCTTGAAGTCAGCTAATTAATTAAGTACCATTACAAAATATAAATACCTTTTATAACTATTCCATAAAAAGAGCCCTCTTCCCTCGGTTTGACCCGACTGACACGGCTTGTCGCCAATTAATAAAAACCAAACTGAAATTTAGGAAATGAATATCCTTAGTCCTTTTTTAAGGACTCGTCAAATATAAGTATATAATATATGATCAACTTTTGCTTTGAACGAGATTCAATTTATTTATTGAAAGACTTTTATGTGTATATATGTTTTTTATTCGTTACCATTTTAACCCCCCACTTACTTCACCTTGCAGGCCCCCTTTTTTTCAACCCTTTTTGCTTTGTTTCGCCATCTTCGAAAACGCAAATTTTTCCTGTACGGAGGAAAAAAATTGAATTTTTCCCCTGATTATCCCTCCTAAAATTTTGGTTTTTTTTTATTGAGAATGGACCCACCCTTGTTATAAAACTTCATCGCTTGCCCCTTTTATAAATAAGGGGAAATTTCGGGAAAAAGTTGGAAGGAAGCACCTATATCCTTTTAATTTTGTACATACAGAGTCTCGGCGTTGCCGCCACCGCCCAACTTTACTTTTCTATTAATCCCCTCCAACTATCAACTCAATCAATCCCCCGAAATAACTTTATATATTGATAATTATTAATCTATCCATTATTATATAACTTTAACATTTATTTTGAATTGAAAAATTTATATTTAATTTTAATTGGTTTTATTTGTAATCCACATAAATAATTTATATATATTAACGATCATTGCTGAATACGTAATTGAGTACTTTATCTTTTAACCAATAAATAAAATTCTTATGTTAATTAATATCTTATTTATTTATAAAAAGATATAAACGAATAACAAAATTCAATAGATTAATTATATTTTAAAAATAGTTTTATCCTTGTCAATTAAATGAAAGAGATAATAAACTATATATGTAATTGTTTAAGTAAATGTTATTATAATATATAAATATATTTTAAATGAAATAAAAAAAAAATAATTAACTCACTGTTTTATCTATAATATAAAGCTCGTATTAGTGTTGACAATGATCAATTAACTACCGTTAGAATTAAATAATATATTTGATCTACTACTGATCCTAATCAGAAACATATGTTTAGATTTTATAAAGACTTCTAAAATTAAAATTTGTAAGATATGTAATTAATTATAATAATAATATAATTTAATTATGATATAATTTACTTAAAGGAATAAAATTAATAACGTTTAATAAGTATCATTAATCGTGAGTTGGAGCAAAAAATAATTTTTTTAAAAATGAATACTTTGTTCAATTTGAGTATAGTTACAAATATTCCTGATTTTTCATGACGTTTCATACGAGTGTACTCGAGTGTAGGAAATAAGCTGTTATTATATGTGGATAAACTAATTTAATGAGTTACATATTAATAAAACCGTTTAATTAAAACTTAGCTTTAAATAACCAAAACGAAAGAACTTCCAACAATTTAAAAATCAAAAAATATTAAAAACAAACTGAATCTTAGATTATATGAGATTTAGGTAATTTGTTAAACTCGGTATCTTTATAAGTTCCCCAATTAATTAAATATAAATATTTATATTTAAATATATATTATTAAAATAATTTTATAATAAATATTACATTTAAATTAACTATTATAATTATTTATTATATTTTAAGAGGGTCAATATTATATAATAATATATGGAAGAAATATATCTATTAATATTAATTTTTAAATAAAGATTATTATTATTATATTTTATAATAATTTTATTAAAATATTATAAAATATATTATATATAAAATTATAATAATTAAATAAATTATTCAATTAATATATAATTAATTAAAATTTATTATTATATTTTAATTTATATATAAATTTTAAATTTCCCATTTGAAAATTTTGATCTTTTTTTTTTAATAAATTATTTTAATGACTTTATTTTTAAAAATTAAAATTTAGAGATGGCAAGAAATTTTAAAATTGCTAGTTTATTTATAATTATAGATATGTTCTTTCTGTGGCCACTTATATGCTAAAATATTAACTAAACATAATTTAAAAAAAAATATATAATAGAATTTTATATAATTTTATAACACAATATTTAATTTATTGATACATACACTCCCAAAAAAAAAAAAGTGAAAGTATAAATAAATAAAATTTTTAAATTAGTAAAAGATCAACTCTATTAAAATTAATCTAAATCAAAAAGCAGAATTTAAATAATGAAAACCCAAAAAAATATAAGTTGAAGTAAATAAAATAAAAATTGATGATTTTAAGCCCATTTACAAATTGGATAATAATAAACTAAATTTATAAAATATTAAAATCTTCTTAATAAAATTTGTAAATGATATTATTATTAACAAGGCAAAGAAAATTTTCTTAATGTATAATTTAATTAAAATTATTCATTGTTTAATATTTGAATTATTATATGTTTAATTTCAATAAATTAAATTTAATAAAAATTTATTAATTATAAATTTATTTTTAATCTAAGTTAAAAAAAGATAAACTCTCCCTGAAGTTTTTCGGTATTGGAACTCCGAATGAGTGATTTTTTTAATTCGCCAAACCTCGAACTTCTTGGTTCCCAGAAGGCCGCCCATTTTTTAGGGAAATTTTTAATTAAAAAATAAAAATTTTTTATAAATCAAAATAAGAATATTAAATAACTAATTTAAATAATTAAAATAAAACACGCGAATAGTAAATAAAATTAATAAATTTTTATATAGAAAATTTAATTTAAGAATATAAAAATTAAAACAGATAATATATATAATTTATTACAACATTATAACATATGATTATATTTCTAATAGTAAGTACTGTATATAAAAATAATTTTTCACCATTTTCAAACCATATATAATTTTTTTTATTAAAAATAAATATTACTTCCAAATCTTTTTAACTCTCAACCCAAATTTTGCCTTAAACGAGATTCATCCTGGGAAACGGTCCCAACCCTGGCGCCCCATCCTGTTTTTGAATAATTTAAAACCAAAATGTACAGTTAATACTGTTAAAACCTTAAATAAAAAATAATTTTTTTTTTTAATTAGTTTACTCACATGATCTATCACAGCCTCACCACCCAAACCATCTTCGTATAAATTGAATAGAAAATAACCGCATGTTGACCTCACCGCTTGGATCTATGATTAGAAGAAGGGATTATAAAAATTCTGTTGAGTTTTCTCCAAACCACCTTCGCAAACTCATCTTTGTCGATGAGGTAAGGCGCCAACCGCCTTTTAATACATTTATCTCCGAACAACCCGCGGGATTATCAGGTGTAATATGGTTGGTTTGTACCAACGGGGGGTTTCTCCGGGCTAAAAAGCCTTAATCTCAAAAAATACAAAAGCTTAGAGCTAGTATAGGCAATCTTATCTAATGCCAAATTAAAATAAAATATATTATTATTTATGTAAAATTACAATTCTTAAGAGTAATTATTATATAAAAGAAATAGTTATATTTTATGTTAAATCTTTATAATTTTTAACTAATTTTTGAGACTAGTATATAATTAAGGCTTTAAAAATCAATTAACGATATTTTATAAATAAATATTGAAATTTATTAGATAAAATTATTAATTAAAATGACTCAGATAAGTTGAAGAATATATGAATTGGGTTAGAAGGTAAGCATACGGTAATATAGGGCGTTGGTTGTTAAAATCAACAATATAACTTAGAAAAATGGTACATACGCAATTTAGGTATTTTGATTTTTATTTAAAAAATAAATATCATATCTTTATTAATATATAATATATAATAAATTTTAAATATTATAAGACAGTTTATAATTTATATATTTAAGATTAATATATTTACTAAACTTAATGTGTAAAAATGTTCAAAATAATTCACTATATAGAAGAATTATATGTAATTTTATCATATATTTATTATTATTATTAAATTATATATAAAAATTAAATGTTTTTATGAGAATAATTATTCACGTCGATTAAAATATTACTTATACTATATGGAAAAAAGCAAAGAAGATAAAAATTTAAATTATATAATAAAACACTTAAGGAGTTAATTAACGTGATATATTGTGAATATTAGTTTATATTTATATCACCTATATTTTAAAAAAATGATTTTAATTTTAAATTCTCAAAAGAATTAACAAAACTAATCAAAAAATTTATTATTTAATATTGTTAAAGCGTAAATATATAATATTATTAAGTTAGAAATAAAACATTTCTTATAAATTTAATTTATTTATTTTATTCCCTGTTCTTTTTCCCTCTGTCAGAAAGTTTCTTTACTTCGTCATCCAGGACTAAAAACCAGGATTATATTTTTTTCGTTCTCCCCTAATGGTTTTTTCATATTAGAACATTGTTATTATTATTTCCACATCCCTGTAGAGAAACTGTGGGGGAGGGTAAAATAGAAAAGGGGAAGGTTATGTGATCAGGAGGTATATAAATCAGACTCCTTATATATGTTGAACCGTGAAGATAGTTTTAATTTCGTATAAAGAAGAAAGAGGGGACTCCCAAAGGTTACTATAACTGGCCAATGGGAGGTTAAACCTCTTTTCCTAAGGGGCCTCAAAGAAATATGAATTACCTCAACTGTTCATCAAACTGTTATTTAAATAAACTATTTGTCTTATTAAATATATATTTTTAATTATAAATATAATATATATTTAGAAAATTATAATATGCGAAATTTAGGAAGTAAAAATATTTAATATTATAACATAAAAAAATTATTATTAATAAATTTTAACCTTAATATTTTATTTAATTTTCCATTTAAAGTTAAAATTTAAAATTTGATTTCTATAAAGAATACTCAAGAGTTAGAATAGTAAATATATAAAATAGAATATTTCACGTTGTTAGAAATGATCAAAAACTAGTAATATTATTTATTAATATATAATTATATTATAATTAAAAGCCAAAAACCAGTTTTTTTTTTTTTTTTGGAGCGAAAAAAAACATTAAAAAAACAATTAAAAAATACATAATTGACATTTTTCATTATATACTACTGAGTTTTATTATCCTTCCAATAGAAAAAAAACACGGTTTTAATACAGCAAGTGTGTATGTTTAAGCTTATTTTTAATAGTTTGTAATGTAAACTTAGGGTTTTCTGGCTGCTTTTTCCCGAGCACAATACTAAAATTCAAATTTTCTCTTGAAACTTTAAATTCAAATCCATCCCAGGTGTGCTGTTTTCAGATGGGAAAAAGGGAAGGGGGGGGGGGGGGGGGTTTTTTTTAAGGAAAGGGGGGGGGGAAAAAACCCCCCAAAATCCTCGAATTTGAGTAATTAAACCTTTCCTTTCAAATTTATTGGCGCGGTGTTTCTCTTTATAAACAGAAAAAAAAATTGTGGCGGCGCGGAAATTTCTCAAAAAATTGGGGGCCCATAATCCCATATAAGTTCCTACTAATAATTCAGATTTTTTGTGCAAATAAAACTGATTGCAGCCATTATAGTTGAAAAAAATCCACTTTACATCTTATATGGCCCAAAAAACTAGAATATACGCAAATACCCAAGGGTACTAATACACATTTTATGATGGGGGGTTGTTTCGTAAAAAGATTTTTCCTCGCGCCTATGACCCATTAAGCTCCTACGTTTTTTTTTTTTTTTTATTTTTTCGTTTTTTAAAGCGAATATTATTTAACAAAACTTAGTAAAAATTTTATGAACTGTTTAGTAACGCGAGAAAGGTTATTACAGGAAAGTAAAAAACAAAATAGATAAAGTAAAAAATAGCGGCAACGAGTAACGCGATTTCGCTATTTATTTATATATACTTGGTGCCATTAAACCAATATATGTATAAAATTATAAAAAGGTAATTTGTAAAATGAATATATAATATTTAAAGATTTCACTAATTTTATTCTAAATATAATTATATAAAATGATTAAAGGCCTATAAGATATATAATACGTGTTCTTAGTAATTTTAAATAATTTAAAATAATTATTAATTTAATTTAAATATATTTTATAGAAGTATTAATTTTTTTTATTTATACTATAATAAATAAAAAACTACGTATCTTTAGTAAATTAAGAAATATTAAAAGTCAAGATAAATAAGTAAAAAGTTTTGAAACATATAAATATTAAAATATAACTATAAAATAATTATAAAACTACTAGAGAAATTGTAGTGATAGTGCTAATAATTTATGTTAGTAAAAATTTTAATATGTTAATCATTTTATTTTTTATATAAAAAATTATCACAATTTTAAAGGTTTATCACAATTAGAAAAAATAAAAAATTAAAAGATGTGAAAGAGTGTATACTTTGACAACGCGGAATCTTAAAGGCCCCAAAAGAAATAAAAAGTATAGTTAAAAATATTTTTTTTTAAGAGCGTGGATATATTTTCTCCCTTATTAGATTCAAGATTTTCAAGACATGTTAAACGTTTTTTTCCCCGTTTGTGTTACCAAATAATCGAATAAACCCCTAATGGTTGAACGATGGAGGTGATTGAATGGTGAAATTCAATGGCGGACATTTCCTTTATCTACTTGGCAAGAGATAATCTTTTTTGCGTTTTCTTATACCAAACCATCTAACACTATAGGGCTGATAAATTTGTGGAAAAAAAAAAAAATAAATAATTTTTAGTTGTATTTTTGCCTTCCATTTTTGTTTTTCTGTCACTTTTCTCTCGCCAAACACTTTCTTAAACCCTCCTTCTTGTGTAAAAAAATAACAAAAAAATAAGAAATTGATTTATATTTAAATCATAGATACAGAGAGTAAAAATAATAAATAAAAAAAATTTAAAATTCATAAATATGGATAAAACGAAAATGGGCTCAAAATAAAACTATTTTATTACTTCCACCGTACGAATAAATTAATCGTAAAAATATCAAGAATCTTAAATATTTAATAATTATATCTGATAAAAACTATATCAACAAAGATCCTGCGTAGCAATTGGGGATTCAAGTTTAGATACTTGGAACAAACGATTCGCTCGTTCCATCACTACCCCCCACCTTTCTTTAAATTAAAAAAAAAATGCTTTAGTACTATAATTTTGTTATAAGCGAGGATATAAAAGAAAAAAATAAACCATCTCAAAACTTATTAAATTTAAACTTATTTTATTTAAAATGTTTTTTACTTATATAGATTTAAATTAAAAAATATAATAATAAAAAGGACATTTCTATTTTTTAAAATGAGATAACCTAAAATAAATAAAGTAAAATAATTTTTTTAATATATAACTTAATTAAAACCTTCGGATGAATGCACTCATCAATACCTTTAAATTTATTCTATTTCAACTTCTCAATTTATGTGTGTGTTATTTCAAGAAATGAATTAGTTATTAATAGTTATATTATTTAAGCTCTAAATATTTATAAACGAATTTTGGACATGACGGTCTCGCATTTAAGGATAATATATGAGCATGTGTGAAGGAACATCTTAATAAATCGTTAAAAAAATTAGCAATCCCAATTGACTCAGGAGACCTAAGAACTGTTCTAATAATCCATAAAAAACAAATTTGTCGCGCACCCACCGAAATTTTTGGCGTTCTCCATACGATAAACTGCGCAATCCGTCGGACCCCGCCACGTGTCTTTCCTTCTCGGCAAGGGTTTTATTCCCTCTATATCAACGAATAACACTCGCGACCCGTTGGTTTCCCCCTTGCCCACGTGTGGAATAGTTATCTGTGATAATTATTTTGTAAAATCGTTTAATTTCTATCGAAAAGGGTAAGACCCGGAAATCGTTCCGGGACTCATTATAAGGTGGGGGAGTCGAACATTTACGAACTGCAATTATTCTTGCCGCCCTAACCGATGATCGAGCCCCTATTTGCCCACTGTGAGAATATAAATTCAATGTATTTAGGTATAAATAGTCCTGAGATAAAACAAAGTTCGCTGTGCTACTGTATAGTCAGAAACACACACCTCTTCGTGAAAATCTGATTCTCTCTTAAATTCTAAATTATTATACAACTCCCTTTCTTGATCGAAGGAAAAAATTCTTACCCTTTTCCCAAAATTCTGCCTCCTAAAAAAAAAAATGTAATCCAATACAATTTCTTGAAAATTTAAAATCCTTACTCCAATCTTTTGCGCAAACTACTAAAATATATAATTAATACGGCCTGCCATATCAATAGATAAAGGAGGTTTTCTGTTTGCGACTCATTTTAAAAGGCAATTTTACTTATTCGTTCTAATACTTGTTTATGATTATGCTTGGATCAAACGTCAAACACGAGAGGAGATCCCCTTAACGAAAATTAAGGTACGTTAGAAAAATATCACGAGCTCGTTTTCGTTACGACTCCACTCTGCCTTCACCCAGCCGCCGGAAGCCAAGATATATACTAAACGACGATATGAGAAATGATTAGATATATTTTATTTTTCTAAATGATGTTTTAAGACATCATTTGGGTATATTTCTAAAGATGTTATCCCGACGTGTTCTGATTGCGAAAATAGCCTGGTGCGACCGGATATCTTATTTTGCAATGAGCCCTTTTTACCAAAAAGACACTCCGAATACGTCGAAGATTTTAAGAAATGCGACTTATTAATAATAATAGGAACCTCTGTGATCGTCGATCCTTTCGCTTCTTTGGTTCTTAATGCGCCTGACTCTTGCCCTCGGCTTTTAATTAACCGAAAAGAACAAGAAGAAGAAGGAGAAGGAGAATCAAAGATGCCGAAAATAAATTTAAGCCTCACCGGCGACTGCGACGAAAGCTGCAAAAAAATAGCCGAAAAGCTAGGGTGGGGAGAGGACTTTAAAAAATTGTTAGTCTAATCCTGTAACTTATGTATAATAATTTGTTTGATTCGTATAACCGATTATTATGCAATTATTTTTTTTCTTCTCGTATATTATTGTTAAAAAAACTCTTTACGTTATGAAACTATGAAATAACAATAAAATATTTTTAAAATGTTCGTTTTATTAGTCTTATACGCCTTCTGAAATTGAAAAGTCGTGTCCTTATTTATAACTCTGTGCAAAGAATTGTGTTTAAATTGAAACGAGTTGTTTAAATATCAATTTAAATCAGAAAAGGTAACTCGAGTTACGGCACCTGTTACAATATAAAAATAAATAGGAATATCAAAAATAAGAATTACTAACTAACATCAACAACAACAACAACAACAACAACAACAACAACAACAAAAACAACAACAACAACAACAACAACAACAACAACAACGTAAACTACGGAATTCTCCTCGACCACTTCGAAAATATTTGACGTTATGAAGAAAACATTTCCTTATCGAGATTCGCGCCTCGTTCTTCTTCGATAAAGATCGATTAGTTTTCTAAGTAATATTTTTTGTTTTTTGTTCGCTTGCTCTGATTTCTATGAAAGTCGAGAGTTCGGAAAGGCTTCGACGACTTTATTACTCACTGAATCAAAAATCAAGATTTGTTTTGAAGAGTCTCGATATATCGTTCAATCTCAAAAATATACACATTTTTCAATTGGAATCAAGAAAAGGTATTTCAATTCTGAAAAATAATATACGTTCGTCTCCTTCGATGTTAATAAAAATAAATAAATTATTAATTTCATCGCTTAATGAAAATAATAAAATTAATAATTTTTTATTAGCTCACCGCCGACAACAACACCTTCCCCCCGCCGCTGCCGCTGCCGCCGACGTTGCCTGTAGCAGCAATTTTTTCCGAATCGCATTGATTCCTTTTAAATGAATCGGGCGCTTGTTTTTGAATCTTTCTATGCGCTTTAATTATGTCGCTAAGCGCGTTTACACTCAGACCCGGAGCAGTAACATCACCGCCAGGTTTTGATTTTGTATTATCATGTGGTGACAAAACCGATTTAACCACGGGCAGAGTTTCTTCTTCTTCTTCTTCTTCTTCTATTTCGCCATCCTCCAATAATTCGACGACTTCGACCCCCTGACTTTTTGGTTGTTTTTCGAACCCGTCCGTTTTCGATTTTTTGGTTTTACGTTCTTTTTTGTCCTTTTTCTCATCAACTTCAGGCTTCACGTACGTCCGTTCGCTCTCTTCCCTAATCTCGGCGAACCTAGTCGGTATTTGGTCGTATGGCGTCTCGACCGTCTTTACGTATATAATAGGTTTATTCCAAATATCGAAGATGGTGACAAATTTGACGTCGTGCCAGGAACTCGACCCGAGATCGAAATCATCGCCGGCGGCGACCTCGCGCGCGTTCTTCAATGATTTTTCTCGCTCGCTCGCTCGCATTCTCACTATTTTCTTGACGAATTTGTTGTACGCTTTCGTCGCTTTATTCTTTACTTTCTTCACGTCTTCTTCTTCATCTTCGTCGATGGCGTTTTTAAGGCCCTTTTTCACCTTCTCCATGTAGTTATCGTACAGCTCTTTTTCATTTACGCTCAATTCGTGCTCGAAAAAAGCGTCGAGAGCACGATAAAAAAATCGTCGGAACGCCTTAATCCTTTCAAAATTATCGTTTATAAAGACGGTTTTCAATTCATGAAAACGGAATCCGACGTCGTCGGCGTCGGCGTCGGCGTCGGCGTCGGCGTTGGCGTTGGCGTTGGCGTTGGCGTCGATCGAATTTAGTCTAGCTTCGTATTTGTCCGCGCAATCATTAAATAAAATGTGAAACGGTTTATCGAGCTTCGAAAAAAGCTTGCATCCTCGTCCGCTCGGATTCTTAGATTCGTCGTACAGGTCATCGAATTCAGCTCGCAGTTTTCGATAAACTCCTCTCTTCCCGTTAATATTGGACTTCTCGATTCCCAATAAATCGGACGCGTACGCCTTGAAGATATTCGATCTTCCTGCCATGTTGAATGAAGAAAGGAATGCGCTACTGTCTGTACTTGTCGAGGAGGTTTGGGGTTTATATAAGAATTAAGAATCTATTAATTTATTTATTTAAATGCATAATTTAATTTTTATTTCGAATAATTTATTATTTAAGATGATAATAAATATCATATTTTTTTAATCGAAAGAAAATAAATAAATAATATAGATATATAAATATATCCGGTCGGCCAATGAGCGAAGCGATCGTCGTCGTTCGTCTTTTTCTCATTAGTAAGCGATATGACGACGTCAGTCGTGACCCCCCAGCAATGCGTTTCTCTTTTGGAGGTTTCGTACCATTTAAACGAAAGGAACGATCCGAACGCTCCCAAAATAGTTCTTTTAACGGGCTTACCGGGGGCTGGCAAATCCGAATTATTAAAAAAGATTCTTGCGGAGATGATCAGCGTCCAAAAAATCAAAACGTACGAAATAATGATAGCGGGCAAGACTCACGCCACCGTCAACGTCTTAAGGAATATTTTACGCGTAAACGACTACGGGTTTTTAGAAATCGCGATCGGGACGTTTCATTCCCTATTCAACTACCCCGTCAACCCTGCCTCGCACGTTTTTAGCGATTACTACAAGGAAAGGGTGAGCGAGTGGAAGCGTTTAAAATTTTTGGTAATCGACGAATTTAATCAGTGTAAATCGAGCGAGATTTTGTTCATGGATTGCGTTCTTCGTTTGCTTAATAAAAATTACGCTTGCGCCTTCGGAGGAGTAAAAATATTGTTCATCGGCGATAACAACCAAAACAAAAGTTTCGGGAGGCGATGATATTCTTGTACATCCTGAGATTAATGGATAGCTTGAGAGTCGCGCTATCTTTTAAAATACTTCTGCTCTTTTAGCTTTTGAGAGAGTGTTTTTAAGAATATAACAGATAAATCACTAAATAGCAGAAATTCACCTATTCTCTGAGGCAGGAGTACAAAAAGAATTGTAAATGCGTCTTTCAGGCGCGACTAAGAAACAACACAACAAAAAGTTCGAAGACATGGACGCCGGCAGCGCACGGAAACACGCCAACGACGCCAGAAGTTTTAATAAATATTACAATATAATAATAAATAATAATATAATAATAGAAATAATAATAAATAATAATAATAGATAAAGAATAATAATAATTTTGAAAGATATTGTAATTAATTAATTAGTCAAACATTTCAATAATAAAACATATATATTTTTTATTTTACGTAATGAAAAAATAAAAATTTCAAAACAATATTTTTTAATCAAACCTTCTGAGTAAATGGTTTTTTATTTCTCAACTATAAATATAGCGAGGAATAAGTAATTTTTCCCAGAAATAATCAATCTATCGAATGTATTATTAACGTTGTTCCTTAAGTTCACAAATAACGTCAGAATCAACGTGAAAGAAGTCAAATGAGTTGCCTTTGCGGAAGAAAAAGGATCGTTTATGACTCGTGAAAAAAATAGTGCCACGTCCGTCGTTTTTTGATCCTTCTTTGCAACAATCCGCGCTCGTCGACGATTATCACCGGACGATATAAATGCCATTTTTTTGAGATGGAAATAAACTTGCACCACTTACCCGATGACGCGTTGGGCGTTCTTTTTGGATATCTCCGCTTTAGAGATATATACAACGTCTCGATCGCTTTACGATCGAGAAAATTGGCGGTGATTTACTACCTGCAAAAGAAGTACATGATCGAAAATCTCGAGGCGGAGAAGTTAAATTTTAGCTCGTACTTCTCGCTAATACTCGATTCGGACGACGAGGAGGAGAAAACCTCCGAGAGTTTTTTAGATTTTCTCGAGAATGCAACGCAAAATCCGTACGAGAACCCCCATCACAAAGCTCCTAAGGTGATAGCGTTGACGCTAACAAAACACATGCTCGTACAGAATAACGTCGATGGCGCCGCCGTTTCGGTGGCCGCCAGAACCGCCGGAATTCTTAGGAAAATTAATATCGCGTATGAATATTTGACTGCTTTAATTTTATCTTTAGATTGTTATAAATCATTTATAAATTTAACGGACGTAATGATACGACAGCAACGAAGACCTTTGTTAAAAATCGAGAATCTAGAAATTGTTAATAAAGGCACTGCTGCTCCTACTACTACTAACACCCTCCGCCACGACGACTTTCTCGAATTGCTGAAAAATGCCTCGATCCTCTTTCCGAATTTAATCGCGTTAAAATTATCGTGCGGATGTCGCCGCAGTACGATGGAAAAATCGAAAGAAACCTTTCGCGAGAAAGAGTTTTCGAGGCGATTGGAGGAGCTTCGGATTCCTCCGTTGAGTAATTTAACCGCGTTGGTCGTGGATTATAACAACGTCGACGAAATTATGGGAATATCTTCGTCGCTGATTAATTTGCAAAAAATCGGAATTCGTTTAAATCATCAACACTCGCCAACTGTTATTTTTAGCGATCCGGTAGTTCGATTAGTTTCAAAAACCGGCGTAAAGACGTTAGAATTAATTTTGAGTTTCTCTTCAGAGGAAGAATTATTCCCCAGCTTCGCGTACAACACCAATATGTGGCGAGAACTAATGTCCGAATATTTTGGGCCTGACTGCGATGGCGACGGCTGTACTAACAAAAAATTAACCAGTATAGTTTTGGTGGTTGAAATCGATCGACGAAGAATATTCCATCTGAATATCGAGGAGATACCACGAGTCGAAAATTATTCGATATCGGCGACAGTTGAAGAAGAAGATGAAGAAGAATCGTTAGCGGAAATACTATATTCTCAATTTGAAAAGCTTTATACTGAAAGTTGGAAAACGACTGAAATGAAAATATCTTCGTGCATCGCGTGCCGAGCGCTTCGCGCAATTATGCTGTTTTTTGTGCGCGGTTTCTCCGGAAATAATCGACTACGATGCCATTTACCTTCGTGTAAATCGGTTCATACGGCATTAGAAGCGAAAATAATCGATTCTTGGGATTCGGAAAATTTCGGTAACCGATTACGAAGGAAAATTAGAACGGTCGATGGTTTCCTGGAATTGAAGATGCAAAACTTTTGTAACTTTAACGATGTTTTGCGAAAAGATAAAAAACTCGATACTGCGTCACCGCGCCGCCAATTTCAGAACGTGTACCGTTTAAAATTGATATTGGACATATGTCGTAGCTATTGGACAGGATTTCTTAATTCTAGCTCGATGAGTATGGAGATTGCCGAAGCGTTCCCTAATTTGATGTATTTGGAAATAAGAAGAAACAATTATCAACGAATGTTTACCCACAAATATTTACGCGATGAACATTCTCCCATTTTCAAAAATTTGTTAGAACTAAAAATGGATTATAGCAACGCATTATTTGATATTTGTGACGTCTCTCCGAATCTAAAAAGGGTCACCGTATTTCTTAATTGGGAGAGTATTATATTTTGCGGAATTCATAAATCGTTGAATGTTATTCGCCGTTCTTCAACATCGACAATAGAATTTAATTTTGACTATTATCTAACTGATAGAAACAATTTATGTTTGCATTATCATAATAGCTGTCGTCACGGATTTGGAACAAACTCAAATCGCTTGCGCGGTAACATCATAGTGTCTTTGGCAGATAAAATTGGAAATTCACTCATTCGTTGGAATATACAACTATGGGATTTCCTCGAAAAGAGGCGCGTTTTGGACGAGTCGTCGTCGTACGATGGCGTTCGCGATAATGAATATGGAGAAGCGAATTTCTTTCAGGGTCATTTTTGCGTGAAAGACGAAGATTATTTCAATTACGAATGTTCGTTTTTTACGTTTCTAGAGAATTATCAAGAACTCAAGCCTAAAACATTTCATTTGCTTTTCACGGATATTGACAGCCACGATTTTTTTTATAAACTTTTTAATATTGTCGGTCGTAAAATAAATAATATTCGCGGCAAAATGCAGCAAATTGAATAAAAGTCTTTGCGTACATTATTGTTTTTTTTTTTTTTTTTTTTTTTTTTTTTTTTTTTTTTTTTTTGTAAAATAATTTTATTCTACATTGGCAATTCTTTTATACCATTTTTTATTTAAAAACATTATACAAAAATATTTAAAAAATTCAAATTATTTCCCTCCATAATTTTTGCTCTTGTACTTAAAATAATTAATGATTTAGTGATTTATAAATCTTATGTGTGCGTAAGAGTTATTTTTGTATTTGAATACAAATTTCCATTATATTTATTTGTAATCGAAATAAAGTTTAAAATTTGTTTTAGTTTTTAAAACGAATTTTTATTACTTTTCTTCTACAATTTATATAATTTGTTTTAATCGTGTATTAACAAGTTTGTTATATTTATATATATTTTGTATGTAGTTAACCTTCTTTAAATTTTTTATATAAGAGAGATTCGATTAAAAAAAATAATAACACACTGACTTTAATTAACCCAAATCCTACTTTCTAAGGACTCGATCTCCCTATGTGTCGTAACTTCGATATCCAAGTTCCCGAAACCTAAAAAAAAAAAAATTTGTGAAGTCTCGATGGAAAAAAAAATCCAAAAAAAATTAGGCGATCGGGAACTTAGATATATATATATTATATATAATTATAAATATATATATATATAAATAAATATATATATATATATATATTTGAATATATATATATTTTTTTTTTTATAAATATGTAGCTTTATATATATATATTATATATATATATATAATATATATATATATATATATAGTATATATATATAATATATATATATATATATATATATATATATATATATATATATATATATATATATATATATATATATATATATATATATATATATATATATATATATATATATATATATATATATAAGCAATTTTGTGTAGTTGCCAAACAAGTTGGTCGAATGCAGTCTCCGCAATCAACACTGGCCAACAAAAAAAAAAAAATTTTTTGCTGCCAAGGATATTTTATTGAATTTATAGTATAGGGTGTGCTGATTTCAGAAATGACATTAGTTTTCCAAGATTGGCTCTAGTTCTTGAGATACAGGGTGTTCCAGATATACTCTTATACAAATATCTTTTTTAATGCATATTTTACAGTAATATCGTTTTATTTCTTTTTAAGGGGCTTACCTTTATATATACTTTATTTTTTTCTATTTTCAGAACACTATGAGTACTTCACAAAGAGGCTCTGTTTGAATTAACCCCATGTTTTTCTTTCTACATCTGTGGTGAATATTGCCAGGAGAACCAAAGAAGAAATATTACTAACTTTGTGAAGCAAGCATATCTGGCATACTTTGGAATGAAACTCGGAGACCAAGATAAGTCTTGGGCTCCCCATATGGTCTGTAAAACGTGTGTCGAAAATCTACGTCAGTGGAAAAATTTGGTGTGCCTATGGTATGGCGGGAGCCAAAGAATCACCACAGTGACTGTTATTTTTGTTTGGTTAATGTGAAAGGTATCAATCGTTACAAGAAACGTAAATTTGAGTATCCGGATTTGGAATCAGCAAGGCGACCTGTACCACACTCCGACGATGTCCCCATCCCAGTGTTCACTACACTCCCAGACCTAGCATTGTCTGATGAAAAAGATATCCAGGATTTGGTGTGCACACGTGCAGATAGTGGTAGTTAATATGAAGAAAGTACTTCTACACAGCAACAGTTCTCCCAGGAAGAGATCAATGATTTAGTACGAGAGTTAAGTCTCTCCAAGCAAGATTCTGAGCTTTTAGCATCTAGACTAAGTGAAAAGAAAACTGTCTCAAGGCCGAATGTAAAAAGTACTTTTTTTTCGCACAAGAGAGGTAGTACTTCGTCCATATTTATTGAAGAAGAGACAGTATCTGTAGGAACATCATGTGGACTCCATACTCCAAATGGGGTTACCTAAATACCGACCAGAAAATTCGATTGTTTATGGATAGTTCAACGAGAAGCTTGAAGTGT
>JABUQX010002602.1:65000-76644 GCA_015478945.1 Trachelipus rathkii | reverse complement strand
GGTATTATTTAAATTAATATATATTAAATTATTATTTATTATTTATATTTTTATTATTATTGAACGGGGTATATCGTTATTTAATTTATAAAATCTTCAATTATTTAATTTCATAATATTCCAAGTTTATGCATTCTTCACTTAAATAATATAAATGTAGATTTAAAAAAAATAAAAAAAAAAAATTCGAATAATACTCTTTTTTTTTTTAACAAGTTTGATTAAATGTAGAGAAAAAAAAAGAAGAAAGAAAATAAAAAAAAAAAAAACGACATTATTTTTAAAACAAAAAGATTTTTTAAAAAATAAATAAAATTGTTCATACAACTGTTTGTCCTTAGTATAAGCATTACTAAATTTATAAACTAATTATTGACAGGTAAAAAATATAGAAACGTTTACTCTTTATTAAATTTTTTAAACAGTTAATTAGAGTTATAGTTTTCAGATAAGTAATAGTAAATAGTATTATCATAGAGTAGTAACCGTTAAACTAATATAGTAGTTCAATTATATTACTAAGTATTATAGATAGAAAGTAATAAAGTTATGACTATTGTGGATAGTATAGTTAATGAAAACAGGTTAGTCAGTACTAAAAAAACAACACACACAGTAGTAAATAGAACTCAGTATAAAACAAAGTAGTAGTAATAATAATAATATAAAATAAATGATAATAATAATAATAATAATATAATAATAAAAATAATAAAATAAAATCCATAATAATAACAATATAATATAAAACAAGCACAATAAAAAATAATAAAATATAATATAAATAAATTACATAATAATCAAAATAATTAATATATATAAAAATTATAATATTTATATAATATAATATAATTATTAATCAAATAAAATTAATAATAATAATAATATTAAAATAATAATAATACATAAATAATAATTAATTAATTATAAATTAAAATATTAATTAAGTATAATAATAATAATAATAATACATAATTAATAATAACAATATAAATAATGAATAATAATAATTAATAAAAATTAAATATAAATTAATCTATAATAATAAATAATATATAATAATCATATTAAATATTAAAATCATAAATAATTATCAATTTAATAATATAATTAATAATAATGATGAATAAATAATAATAATAATAATAATAATAAAATAATAATAATTATTATTATTATTATTATAATTATTATTTATTATTATAATATTATTATAATATTATTATTCATATATTATTATTTATATTATTATTATTAATTTATTAATTACTTATATATTATATCCATTGTTAGTATTTAAATTTATATTTATTATAATTTATTATATATATATTAAGATATATTATTAGGAAGAAGTAGTAGCATAAGTTAAAGTATTAATATTATTAATGTTATTTTAGTATTATTTAAGTATTAAAGATTCTAAATAGTATTATTATATTATTTAATTATTAAATTTTAATTAGGATTTACGAAAGATTTCATAATTTCATGAAATTTAAATTAAATCAATTGTTCATTGATATGTTAAATTGATGTCTTTATTTACGATTTTATTTTTATATATTATATACTTATATGTGATATCATCCTGACAATAATTTTTTCCTTACTCTTATTATTATATATATATAGATATAATTATTATATATATAATAATTATATAATAATTAATTATAATTAATATATATATATTAATAATTTATTATATATAATAAATATTATATAATATATATATATCAAATATATATATATATAATATATATATTATATATATAATAAATATATTACCAAAACAGTAGATGATTCATATTAGATTATAAATCCATAACCACAACGTCTTGATATAATTGAAAGGTTCAAATCCATACATTGGACGTTGCACGTCGTATTCAAAATTGATAAAAATCCATCAGTTAACCGCTTGGCAATTTACTGCCTTAGAGTTGAAATCAGGGCGCATTGAAATTGGTGGAAAGCCAGTATAACTACACACATGCCTTTCTGTCCTTAGAAGCCTACCAGTATTCGGACAAAATAGTAATCTTACAACGAAACGGTTAATTAACTCGGCTTAGGAAACTATTAAATTAGAGAGACATAGAAAATATAATAAATATAATAATTAAAAATAAAAATAATAATTAATAATAATAATAATAATAATACAATTAATAAATAATAATAATAAGTTAATTAATATATAATAATAATAATAAAATAATAATAATAATAAATAAAATAATAATAATAATAATTAAAATAATAATAATAAATTAATTTTTTTAATAATATAATTATAAATAATTAAATAATAATAAATAATTATAATAATATATAAAATTATAATTAATTATAATAATAATAATTATAATGATTATAATATAATAATAAAACTAATAATAAAAAATATAATATAATAATAAATAATAATAATAAATATAATACTCAGATTCATGACTTGCTAATTTTTGCGGAAATAGATTCCAAGATTACGAGGAAGGTTTCCTCACGGTTTTAAGAAAAAAATTATATTGTACCAAAGGTCTATGAGCAGAAACCTTCTGAAGATATTTAGAAGTCATTATTAGATTTTTAAGAAGAAAGCGTCTGCGGATTTAATCGACAACAGTTCCAGAGGAAAGCTCCCTGCGGTGTATTGCACAACAGAAATTCTAGAAGCTGTTCGAATTTTATCAAGTGATCGTTGAACGTCACTATTCTGATCATATAAAGGATGAATGGCGTTTTTGAATGTTTTGGGATCGAAATTGTGTTCATTTTTGTGTTTGAGTGATTCTGGTGTTGAGACTTTTTGAGAAGGTCTACTCCGAAATAGACAGCATGGACAATTCATGCAAGGGACGATATATACACCTCCTCGGGACTCCGATTTGGTATTGTTATCTGTGGTGGCATTAGCTTGGGCTATGCAAAAGTAGGGTTATTAAATGATTCCTATTGGGTCTGCATTTTTCATTTCATATTTATTTTTTTAGCTTGGTTGTCGGAAAGTAGAACGAGGGAGCGTGTTTGAAACTTTAACACCTTTCATACCCCTCCCCTCTCTTTAATATCTTCACCAATTAATGTAATTAATTTCTCATTTTTCTTTTTTACCCTCATCGTTTATATAATATGTGTTTAGTAGTTTTACTTTAATATATTATATTATTTATAAATTTATAAATATATAAATTATATATATATAATAAGATATATTATATATAATATAGATAATATATTATATATTATTATAATATATATATTATATATTATATATTATATAAATAATATATATAATATACAGTACATATATATATATATAATAAAGTTTTGAATTCTCTTTACAAAAATAGCAGAAATTAGTCATAAAATTTTCTCTTTTATATGTGATTTTTCCCTCATGGTCGTAAAAATTCCCGCCCTTCTTAACTGTGACCATAGAAAATTTTTACATGACTCTCAAAGTAATTTAATTTATCTAAATATCTATAGTGATAGCTAGTTATTGTGCTATAGATGTCAAATATAATTGTTTTAACTAGTGAGGATTGAAGGAACAGCAGCGTTACCCTCCATCCACATTTCAAGAATAAAGAAAGAACAGTACAAATGAAATGATAGTTTGTAAATAATATTTTCTTCTGAGAGAAAATTAAAGTTTGCAGTTTTTTATATCTTTATTTGGCTTATTGTCCTTGGGTGATTCGATCAAATTACAATTTCTAAATGCCTAAAATGTAGATTTAAACCTGACGAAGAATGCTTGAATATTTAAAATATACATTTAAGAAATGTAATATTTTATAGCATAAAGTTTGAGTAATTAAAAATTATTCAAAATTTTCCTTATAAGATTTTTAACTTTGGATAAATTTTTGCAAATTTCCTTATTTTGCAAATATGGAAAGTTATATTATTATTCAATTCTTTATGGTATATTTTCTTCAGTAGGTTAAAATGCCCAAACAAAGATCAGCACAATTAACATTGTTCTATTCAATCAAGACCGCTAAGTCGTCCACGAAATGTAATATGCAATACTTGCGCCTCATTCTGAATGAAGATCTCTCGAAAGGCTTAAAATTTTGATAGTTCTTTTTAGCTTTAATATGCATTTAGTTGTATTTCGATAGATATTAATAATTTCTGAAATAAAGATGGAATCAAAGCACAAAAAACTAATAATTATTTGAGAGAGAAATATAAGAAATATTTGGAACACAAAAACAAAGTAATTGATAAAACTATAAAATTACATTACCCAAATGATTACCGTAATAATAAGGCTTTTGTGAATGCAATAAGATGACAGAAATAGAACTATAAACTATAAAAATCGCTAAAAAAAAATTAGAGCCCCATCCATCCCAAATTTTAAGGTAGTCTTCTGGTTATGCCCAAAAATACTTCATGGTTGAAAAGGAATGTTTAAAACAAATGTAAATTTTTTACAATACTTTTACAATATATTTTCAATACATGAGCTTTCCGCGTCCTTAATCAGTTCGAAGTTTATTATAAACAGGACTAACGAAAATTGTAAGACAATATTTGCTCCTATTATTATTATTATTATGATATTATATATTATTATTTATTATATTATTATTATTATAATATATTATTATTAATTATTATTTATTATTATTATTATTATTATTATTATTATTATTATTATTATTATTATTATTATTATTATTATTATTATTATTATTATTATTATTATTATTATTATTGTTATATTATTATTATATTATATTCTATTATTATTATTATTATATTTTATTATTGTATTATATTATATTAATATAATATGATTATTATTTATTATTATTATTATTATTATTTATTATTTATCATGATTACAAGAGTACAATAGATTTATTGTTCCCCTTACAATGGGAACTGTTTTACTACTACATGTCCTTTACCTTCAATTCTCCCAAATATCGCTGGTGAGATTAATTATATATATATAACACAGAGCGCTGCGTTTTGAAAAGCGTTGTGTGCGTAGTTTCCAATTTTTGTTAACTTGATTTTTTAGTAACTCAAACATGCTTGAATCCGAAATGTGAAGTCATCTTTAATCCCTATCAAGCTCTAGTTTTTTTTCTGTAACTACTTTTATTATGGATACCGACCCGAAAATTGTGAAAATCAGATTCCAATCATTAGCTCATAGTATAAACTGTATTTTTATTAATAAATTATATTAAATATGCCTCAAACAACTAAAAATGAAAACATGGTTAAAGTAAAAGCCATATGGATATATAGCTTATTGTTAAAAATAATTACTAATTGCAGATAAGATATCAGATATATATATATAATATTATATATATATATTATATATATATATATATATATATATATATATATAATATAATTATTATATATATATATATATATATATAATATATATATAATAAATATATATTATATATTAATAAGAATATATACTATATATATATATATATATATATTAATACTTGAAATTAATAATTCTCAAATTATGCTTTCAAAAATAAAAGCTTTGAGCCCTTTCAGGGAACAGTTTGCTTTTGCTTTGTTCGTTCGTTAAGATGTAAAGATGCCACTGGCGACAACTTGTTGAAAGGAAAATGGCAAGTATCTTCCCTGGCGATGCTTCTAGCCAAAGATGTTGGATAACTTTAAAACTTTCAAACGCAACACCAAACCAGTCGTATCTTTATGATTCCAAGCGTTTTCGCATTCGATAATCTTCGATCAATGATAGAGTGTCTTTTGAAACCTCTGAACAAGACTCTTCATCGCTGATAGAAGCCAAAAGAAAACGTTCAATGTATTCAGGCAATGGTTTCACTCAAAAGATGTAATTTGTGTGTCTGTTACTGGGATTTTGATTTTATGTTACTAGTGATCTTTCTGCCTTTAGCATATTTCATTCTCCATAGGCATCCTAATTACTTCAACATTTCTGTGAAACACTTGATTCAAGAAATTTGGTTTTGTATCTAAGGTTCAGAAAAGTTACTATTGCCACATGATTGTCATCGTTTTGCAGATTTTGAAACTATTTTGGAAAATCTCCAGGATGAGTGTTTCTGTCATCTTTGAAAATCCTTGTATTTAATACATGTAAAATATAATAATATATATTATATATATATATGATATAATATATATATTATATATATATATATATTATATTATATATAATTATATAATAATATATATATATATATATATATATATATTATATTATATATGATATAACTATATATATATTTATTTATTAATAAATAGATTCTTATATATATATTAATATATAATTATATATATATATATTAATATAGATATAATATATTTATATTATATATATAATATATTATATATATATAAATATATATGATATATATATTATATATAATGTATATAATAGATATAAATAATATATTATAATTATATTTAAAATATAAATTAATTAATTATATAATATGTTTTATATATATTATTATATAAATATATATATATATATATATATATATAAATTATATATATATATATAATATATATATATATATTATATATATCATGTACATAAAGAAGGTAGTCACACACACGTTCTTCATATTTCATAGTATGCAATACTATCCGCTATCTGAATAAAAATCATGCGGATGAGGATAGAGAAAAATGATGCGAAGGCAGATATCCGTTACACCTTTTAATATATATATAATATATATATTAATATTATAGTAAATTTTTTATATATATTATATATATATTAATAATATAATAATATACCTTATATATATATTTATATATATACATATATAATATATTATATATATAAATAATATATATTCACTATATATTATTATATATATAATATATATATATAAAATATATATTATATGATATATATATACTATACTATATATATATATATTATATATATACTATATATATTATATATATATATATAATATAATATATTATATAGTAATATAATAACTATCATCTATATATATTATATAAGCTCTTAAAAATTGCGCACTTATAATGCCCTTTGCTATCTAATGTAAAAGCGATAGTTTAAGAAACACAATGAAGCTGTCCATCAATTAAAAAAGGCTGAATTGTGTCTGAAAGAGTGATGCGTTGCTTAACAATATGAAAAAATTAATAGTAAAAACTAAAAGCTTTTTGATACAACATTAAGTGTCAACTCCAAACTTATATCCGACATATGCCTTCACACTTCCTCACTTTTACTGACACACAAACCACAACTACCACATAACACACCACACAACACACCACACACACACACACACCACACACACACACACACACACACACACACTCACACACACACACACCACACACACTCACACACAACACACACACACACACAACACACACACACATATAGTATAATAATATAATAATATATATTAATATATATATATATAAATAATCTAATATAATATATAAGTAATATATAATATATATTATTTATATATAATAAATATATATTTATTAATATTAATAAATATATATATATATATATGTATGGTAGTATATATATGCAGTTATGTATGTGATCATAACGCATCAGCAATAACGATCCTCATTCCCTCAAGGCGCAATTTACTGATTTGAAATATCGCGTTCCGAACATCACAGTACCCTAATTAATTAAATGCGATGTAAAAATATTGAAATTATAATTTGTTTGTGGATTATATTTTTTGTATATTATGAATTAAGAAATTTTATTTTTTAAATTACATATATATATATATATAATAATATATTATAATATATATAATATATATAATATATTATATATATATTATATAATATATAAATATTATATATATATATATATATTATATCCTTCCTTCATTCCCATAGACTGTAAGATAGGGACGTAATCATGCATGGAGATAGGGTTAGGTTAAGTTAGAGAGTCATGGCGTAAGTTGGAAACCAATCGTCATTGTACAATAAGCAGGCATCTTATACTCTTCACTTCCATTTCCCATCAGTCTAATACCCTCCCCTACCACTGCTACCTCTAATTCTTTCATCAACTCACAAAATCCATATATAAATTAGATAGCCATGATGACATAAAACATCCCTGCTCACTCCACTATTAATATTAAAACCATTCATTTTAAACTCTATTTAATATTACACACGCTTCACTGTCGATATTCGTACTTTTGATATCATTCAGAAGACTATCGCCCACTCCATATTAATTCTGTCATACACCTATTGCAATCGTCCCAATCACCGGAAAATCTAAACATACCCAAGCTCGACACTATACTTCTACAATACTACATCTTTCCTCTCCACATCCAATTTACTCGTTTAATGGAACAAATCCATTGATCCCTCTACCAACCCTCTAGCCCACATCCTCGCAACCATCGCACACCCCTGTGTTCGTCTCCCAAGCTCAACAAACAGCCCCGTTCCCACATCACCACGAGGAAAGCACACTCTTTCCTCGGTATAGCAATACTCACATATACACCAGCATCTTTATATATTCCCTACAGCACTCAATAAACTAATTCCCCTATAGTTCCTACAATTCCTTTTATCTCCCTTACCCTTATATAAGAGTATTATTAGTGCTCTCCTCCAATCCTTCGGAACTTATACCATCCATAAACGCGCTGCTGCAAAACTTCCATACCAGTCAATCACAATCTCGTTTCCATTCTTGATCATTTCACCAGTAGTTTCATTTATTCCTACGGATTTACCATTTTCTCAGCTTTCTCACTCTACCCATTACCTCCTCCCCACTAATTAACTCATCACCAAAACACCTATTTCTTTTACGCGATCAATACCACACATATTCACTATCACCTTTTCATTACTGCCAATGTTATGCAGATTTTAGAAGTGTTCCCTCAACATTCTTCTAGCATCCATTTCATCAGTCACGAAAGTATCATCCCTATTCATTATTCTATGAAAGATTCTCCTTACGCTCTGTCATAACCTTTCGTACTTCTTTTCAGAAGAGCTTCCTATTCCCCAGTAAGTTTTCATTCATTCTCCTTCCAAGCTGTTCACATACCTTTTTTTTCTCCTACGTATGCAACTTCTATTCTTCCATTTTTCTCCTTATATATTTTATACACCTTTCTTTTGAGAGCTCATTATAGACTATTAGTAAATTTGACCAAGGCTTTATTTTTTGCTTTTAACCCCCTGCATCAACTATTTCGTTCCATCAATCACTATTGACATTCTTACTTCCTACTTTAGCACGCTCACATACTTCTCTTGCACTACTAGGAACTGCTTCCTTCTTTGCGTCTAGATTTGTTGGTTCATCTTGTTCATATTCAACTGATTTACTTGCAAGTGTTCTCACATACTTTTCCTTATACCTTGTCCACTTAACTTTTCACTCTTAATTCTCCTCACATCCTCCTTTATCTCTTTCCTCTCCATCCATGTCCGCCACTAGCTTAATCTTACATAAAACAACAAAATGATCTGATATTCAAATCCCCAACCCGTTGGCTGATTTAACGTCCATCACATTCTTCACACACCTTCATAAACGCAAAATCAATCATACTTTTCACTTCAATATCATCTCTACCTACCCAAGCTCTCATATACTTATGAATACTCTTGTGCCCGAAGAATGTATTACATAGGCTCAAATATCTCTCTCCTTCACGGAAATCAATCACCTTCCTACCATTCTCATTTTCTCCGCAGCCCCAAAGGGACCAAGTATATTATCCCTTTTTCGATCACCAATTCAACAATTTAAGTCACCCAACACAATCCGTTTGAAGGTCATACTCACTCCATCCAAAACATCATTCAGATTATCCCAGAAAGTCACACTCTCATTAACATCACATTCAGATGTACCATATGTCACAACCACACATACCTTGACCTTCTCAAACTTAAATCTAACCATTAGATTTCTAGTACTCAAACAATCAAAATCCACCTTAGTTCTGTACACAAAATTGTAACTCCTTCTCTCCCCCCTCTCATTCATCTCCACTCCAGCACACATATATTTTATCCCACATCGCTCGTCTTCCATTCATCTTTGTTTCAGTCAAAGCAAAAAAAATCAAATTTGCCATTTCTAAATACATCCATCACTTCTCTCCTTCCCTTCTCACCATTTATTCCTTTAATATTTCATGTACCCATAAGATTCATACAATTCTGCTGCAAGATACAAGGTTGCTTACGGCGATAATGGTCAGGTCCAAGACATGCATAATAATTTCTAGATCATAAATAATTAATAGCAGATCCCCAACCCAACTACCACTGTCCCTTTAATAGCTCATTACGATACACAGAACAAATGCTGTGGGAACTCTTTCTCCCCCACACTTAAAGATATTTAAATAAAATGTGTTGTTTGTAATAGTAATAGTATTTTATGATATGGATGTGATACGAAGAGTCTACACATGTGTAAAAAGAATGTGGATATGTTGAGCGCAAGAGGGGCGAGCCATTGGGCACTGTAGTGTCATAGGACGTAATCTACACCCCAAATGCCCAATTGGAAGTAATATCATCTCTATCTTGTATATATATTATATATTATATATATATATATATACTAATATACTATATTATATATATATAAATATATATATATTATAAATATATATATATATTATATATATAATAAATTATAATATAAATTATATATATAATATAAATATATATATATATTTGTGTGTATGAAGTAGAGGTGTTGTAGTTATCTCTTTTCTTCTTATTTCTTCACTGCACAGGTAGCTGTTGAAGTTTCTCGTAATGACTTCGTTTTACATTGAGAAACCTAAATAGACAGTTACTAACTCTTAGTTTGCTTTCACTGTTGGAGTCGCCTTCTTTCACTTTAAAGGGAACTTTATTTTACGCCGCCGGCTACTTGAGACTGAGCAAACCAGTAAAAAATAAAATCGGTAGAACTCTTTTTATAGTTATCTCTTTAATGGTAGAGTCAAAAAACTTTATGCTTTTGGTTAATTTTATTAAACATCATCTTTTAATATATACAGAACTTTCGCTACCAACGATAAAAGTAGAAAAAAATTTATAGCAATATATATGTACTAAAACCTCGTTGTAGTCAAGATCTGGAGAGAAGTCTACAAAAAACTAAATTCTTGTAATTTTTTTTGGGAAATACAAAAACGCGTTAATTTATCAAGCAAAGAGAAATCATTTTTTAGTTATAATAAAACAGCGCCATTTACAATATCAACAATAATTTTATAAATAAAAAATTAAAAACAATCATTATATCGTAACAGCATTATTTAACAGCATATTATTATGAAAAAACTAGATAATAAATGTTAAAACAATTGTATTATATATTACAAAATAAAATTGATATAAAAAAGCTATCCACCACAATTCGTATTTTAATTTTTTGTTTTCTGTAATATTTTCTGTAAAAGTTAAGACTTTTATATTTTGAACATTTTTAAAGAATTTAAACATTTTTAAACTCCATTTTTTTTATAGATATTTTATAACATTTTAAGCAATTATTTTGACAACACTATATATATATATATATATATATATATATATATATATA
>JABUQX010002602.1:50000-62500 GCA_015478945.1 Trachelipus rathkii | reverse complement strand
TCGCGCAGTCAAGCAGGCGCGAAGGCGGGGCGCTACCGTGCGGTGACGGCGCCCTGCGGAGGTCTGGAAGGCAAAGCTCAGTTCGGATCAAGTGAACCAGTGCGGGCGACCTGGCCGCGGGACGTTACGATTAGGCGCTATGCTGCGATGGTCTGCGCCAGTCGCGGGTTCGGGCGGCGGCGGTCTCTTAAGAGCGGCGGCAGTCGGCGTTGTCAGGGGCAGCGCACCAGCAGGCCCCCAGCCTCGCTCCTAGACTGCCGGCGCGGCGACAGCGATACGGCGTGCGTGAGTGAATCCTCTGCGGTGCATGCCTATAAAAAAATCTTGTACAAAGAAAGTCCTGTATGTTGAAACTACTCTTCATAATTTTTTCTTTTTTTTATTATCAAGGTCACCGAGGTGACTCTGTCCCCAACGGCTGTGCCGCTTGCAGTGGAGGTCAGTTAGGGTAAAGAACCCAGAGAGCTAACATCTTGGCACTCTCTTGGTCCAAAAATTGATACTTTAATTGGAGTCAGATTTAAATAATAGCTCGATATTTTAAAAGAGTACATTTTATTTTGAACAATAGTGAAATATCTGAATGTGTGTCCATGTAAAATAGTCATAGAAATTTTAATAAAGAAATAAATAAAGAAGCGTTTCGCTGCTTTCCGCAAAACCTCATTTATTATTTGCTATATCAAGGTGATCTCTTAAATAGGGCCAATTAAACATTATAGAGATCAAACTTTGTTATATATATAAATATATATATATATATATATATATATGTATATATACTATACATATATATAAATATATATATAATATATTAATATATAATTATATATATATAATATATATATATAATTATTTATTATATATAATATATATATATATAGTATATATATGATATATATATATATATATATTATATATATTACTATATATATATATATTATATATATATAGTAATATATATATATATATTGAATAATATATCGTAGTATTTCCTTTGACGTAGTGAGTATAAAGGAACCTGCCCTTACATTAGCGTTACACATCGAAGAATTTCAAAGTGAAAAATAGAAGATCGTCCATTACTATCATTTCTGTAATTTTACTCTATCCATCCTTTGTGGTTTTTTATTCCTTTTTTAGCGTCCAATATATTTGTATTTTCTATACAAGTTTCAAGAGTAATCTGTTTTATTCTTAAAACCGGTATTGAAGATCCCTTCCTCTTTTACTAACTTTCATTTCTACCTCTTTTTTTTTTTTTTTTTCTTGGTGAGATATTTCAGCGCTTTCATATTAATATCATACTGTGCGCGTACGATATCTCCTCTCATATATGATTATCACATATTACTTTACTATCGAGCGACCGCTACTGCTAGTGAGATAGCTCTATACGCATCTGATTGATACCCACACATGTATCTCGACGGATCGCCAGTACACCAGCACCCTCGTGCCCTTAGTATCATAGCATCACAGACTACACAACAGAGTGACGAGTGAGAGATAAGACGGTATACCATAGACAACCGATACTCAACTCATTTTATATGATACTATGCAATCATCTCTGCGCTCCTGCAAAAATCCCAGTCTAACTACCTGTGAGGATACCATCTGCACATAATACTTGTCTATGCCTCCTCAGTCGTATTATCTTCTATGGTGAACTTACTCAAAACGTTCGCTACAACATTTTCGATCATAAATCCAAGTACTCAATCTGTACCGACTCGTAGTGAGACGAATGCGAATAATTTATTTTTAGTATTCGCGAATGCAATATTTTTTCAAATATTCGCGAATGTGATTGTTGATGCGAATATTAAAAATATGCGAAAATTCGCATTACGGAATATATATTTAATATATATATATTATATATATAATATATTATATATATATATATATATATATATATAATATATATAATATATATAATATATTATATATATATATATATATAATATATTATTATTATATATATAGTACTAATTAATATATATATATATGATTAGTGATGAAACAGCAACCGCAAATGCGAAGCAACCGCACATATTTTGGCAACCGCAACCGTGCGTTAGTCAGCTGGTTCTTCACAAACCGAAAACTGCGGTTGTCAGGAAAGTTATCTTTTTAAAAATTTACTCTCTTATGCCTTAGCCTTAGAGTAAGTAATATTAATATAATTCCTTTTTTTCAGAAATTACAAATATTTAATTCTTAGAAAAATATTTTACCGAAATAAATCGGAACTTTGTATTTCTTAGCTTTTCGCATAAGAGAGAGAGAGAGAGAGAGAGAGAGAGAGAGAGAGAGAGAGAGAGAGAGATAAGAGAGAGAGAGAGGAGAGAGAAATTATAGGACGAGAGAGAGAGAGAGAGACGATGGGGGAAAAGAAGGAGAAGAAGGAAAAAAAAAAAAAGAGTGTTACGGAATAGAAAAAGAGCTTTGTGGTGGTAGTTTTTCTTGAAAGAATCAACATAATTTGCTAAATGGCAAAATTGTTCAAATTTAAAACCTATTCCTCGCAGATTCGCAAATTAAAAAATTTAAAAAAATTTAAAAAATCACTACGATCGTTGCATGGAAAAAAATATAAAGAATTTGTGAAAAAAAAAAAGTAAGTATTTTCTGAGAAGAGAGAAGAGAGAGAAAAAAAAGAAAAAAAGAGAAACACTCTCTGCAAAAAATGAAAATTGAAGCAAAACGTAAATCTCAAAACTCTAGAGGAATGCTATCAAAAGTTTAAACCGTTGAATAATGTCAATTCTGGATAAAAATTACTCGATTATCGTTCTGCACATTTATTCTTCTGCAGGATCTTCCCTTTAGCTGTGTTGAAAGGCACTGGCTTTATGCGATTTCGGACTCTAGCCAACCCACACTATGAAATTAACATCAGCTCATATAATTATGAAAACATTGATAAACTTATTCATCCCTCAGTGCACTAAAGCTCCCATTATTGGTTGCCAAATCGCTAAACGATTCTGGACCCAACAGGTGGAAAGGAAATAAAATTAACATGTACTACGCATTACCTGGTCCGATACTCATCCAAATGGCTCTCTTATCACTCACTGGCAATAAATTAATAGAATAATTAATAGAAAGAATAACTGTATTATCTGCAGAAAATTGATGAGGAGAACACGGTAAGATGAGATAATATATATAATAAAGAATCAATAAGAAATAACATAATTAAAAATAATAAATAAATTAATAATAAATAAATAAATATTAAATAAATAATAAATAATAAATAAATAAAATAAATAATATATAATAATAAAATAAAAAATAAGTAAGTGACAACCAGACAAACCGCCGACAGTGTAAAAGAAAATAATTCAGATCCAATTCACATCCACAAACACACACACACTGCACTACCCTCACTCTTACAACACAACACACAACACACAAACAAAACCAAACAAAACCACACACACATATATATATATATACTATATATATATATTATATATATTTATAGTATATATATATATATATATATATATATATATATATTATTATATTATAGTTATTAATATACGGTTATATATATATATATATATATATATATATATATATATATATATAATATAATATATAGATATATATATATATATAATATATATATATATATATATATATATATATATAATAAATATACATATAAAAGATATATTAAAATATATATATATATAGTATAATATTTATATTTATATTTTTAATTTAAATAGTATATATATATTATTTCGCGTACTTATATATATATATATATATATATATATATATATATATAAATATACGGTATATATAATAGTATTAAATATATAATAATTAATAATATATTATATATATATATATATATATTAGATATATATATATATATATATATATAGTATATATAAATATATATATAATATTCATATATATATATATATATATATATAGTATATATATTATATATAGTATATATATATAATATAAGCTAAATAAGGAAATTTATTACTTTTACCATATAATCACTTCAAAAGTTACACTTAGTCATGTATTTTTAAGAACTAATTGTCCGTAATTGCAGCAATTAAGGTAATGAACGTGATTAGCAATTCTGAGCAGTTAATTATAACCTAAACGACCCCAGGTAATGTATTAAATAAAAATAAGTTGAGAGTATAAATTTCAATTAATCCCCTTTAATATGATATGCAAATTTAAGACACAAAGCGCAGAAAGTAGAATTATAAATGGGCTATGAATAACTTCCTATATTTGGATGGTGTTATTTTAAAGGTTGATTTCGTAAACATATAAATGTTCATAATATTGGAAGTAGTTTACAGAATCTTAGCTATCTCCATTTTACCATCACAAACTAGGAAATATCTGAATACCTCTAGCTAGAAACCACTTTTTAAGTTCATCCTGGAAAGCTCCAATCACAGAAACTTGGGTAACTCATTGGAGAGAGAGAGAGAGAGAGGAGAGAGAGAGAGAGAGAGAGAGAGAGAGAGAGAGAGAGAGAGAGAGAGAAAAAAAATTTCATACCATCAACTCTTAATCTCCTAATGGCTCTCTCTCTCTACTCTTTCTACTCACTGAACTGTAACATCGCTCTCCTTATACTACCGTTGTCACGATATACACTACCCTTCTAAAGTATTTTGTCTTATAACTCCTCCATTGAGGAGTAGAAATAAAAACTTTTTATGGAACTTGTCCTTTAAAAGGAAGTTAACGGAAATATATCGAACGTACGACTAATCGATTTTTTTTCGATTATTTCAAGGCAATAGTGCGTGAAAAAGTTAAGCCAATAACATTATATTTATTTTTTTCTTTAATAAAGGAATACCCAAGAATTAAAATCGCCTAAGATGGAAAGATCGGGGGTCTCTCGGCCATCAGCGGGGACGACGGGGGGGGACTTCGTCTCCCCCTGTCCCTCGCGTCGGCTCGAGCCCCTTAAAAAAAATAAAAAAAATTAACATATAGAAATTAACATGATAAAAAAAAGCAACTTGTGGTAACTCTCGCACTCTTTCTATTGGAGTTTTCATGTATTTTTATGTAACTTCCTTTTAAAGGATAAGTGCCCTTTTTATGACCGAGTCATTGAATCTAAAATGCAGGAATCTTCTTTGTATTTCTGGTTTAACATCAGGCTTACGAACAACATAACCTAATTACAAATTAAATCAAACACAATACGTGTTACCGATATTCAAGTATTTCATCATTATAGTACTACTTAAGATAAGAATAAAGCAGCTTTTGCAAATATAGTTTTAAGTTTTAACTGCAACGCAAAGTGGCGAGCCGGTCAGATTGGCGTTCAGAACTGTGTGTCTAAAGGTAAACTCGTAGAGACGCTGTTTAAACACCGCTGAAGCAGACTTCGCAACAGGTACGTTTTATAAGTTCTGCAAATGTAATTAGCAAACATTTACATGTAACGTTTTGACAGGTTACGTGATCGAATCAATTTTTTCACACAAAAAACTTTATTCATCTTAATATTTAAATTATTTTACATTATATGATGGACCTTTCCTGTTTCACCTATCCAGTGAAAAAAAAAGGGTTTAGGACGATTTTTTATTATTTTTACATGTTTCAAGTGATTTTTAGATTCTTTTTGATGGAGTATATGTATTTTTGGGCCATATTTTTGTATTTTTTTGGTACAATACCTAAACATTAACTTAACTAGCCTAACCCAACCTTACATATCATAACCTACTAACCTAACCCAACTTTATAAAATAAAAAAAGGGAAAAAAATTCCCCAAACATATCCCACCCACCCTCCAATACCAAAATTTTCCCATTTAAAAATTACATGATACATGTAGAAATCGGAAAAAAAATCATCCTTAAACTAGGGTGTAAAAAATTATTTAAAAAAAACGGGTTTATTTAAAAAATAAAAAATATCAAAATAACGTTTTTTTTGGGTGGAGGAGGGCGGGTTTATTTTTTTTATATCACAAAAAGCAATATTTTTAATTTTTTTTCCTTAAATAGTTTTTACATCACGTATTAATTAATGTTTTGATAAGTTTTTAAACCAAAATATTTCTATTAAGCATTCATAAAGCAATAGTTTACATTTTAAACAAATTCATTTTTAACTTTTCATCAAAAACATATTACGGGTTATTCCTTCCAATTTGAAAGAAGATTCATTTAGCAGCAAATACCTGTAGGTGCCACTAGGAGAGTGTCCTTGAAGTTTCTGCCATCTGATCTTTCTCATATCTCTAGTTGGGTTGTGAAAACATGATTGTTTTCAGTTCCTCGATCAATATTAGCTAAACTAGAATATGAATTTTCTTTTCTCGTAATATTTCTTAGAATGATCATATTATCTCCTCAATATCAATCTTCTAAGAAGTTGGGCCTTCTGAGGCACCTTAGGAACTTTTCACCTCCCCTGTTGCAAGCTCTGTGTAGGGGCGTTTTTCGTCTTACACGAACAATTTTAACTGCGCTCAAAGTGGCTAGTCAGTAAGATGTACGTTCAAAACTGTATGTGTAAAGGTAAATCTTAGAACGAGATTAATACCGTGAGTAGGACTCTGCTTAGATACGGGTTCAAGACTGCACATATAATTAAGCGACTTTTGCAAGTACGATTTTTACAGTGCGTCGAAAAATCGATCGATTTTGAGTCGAAATCGATTCCCTTTGGGAATCGATTTTTACGTACGCAAGCATGCACACACGAGGTTAGTGTTCTTGGACCCCTGGAGGGGGGGGGTGTCGCCCCCTAAAAATAGGAAAGGCTCGTTGAAGGTTGAAATTTGGAGATGGTATAGAAGAGGAATGAGTAAGTAGGTTTCGGATCCGGAGCCGGCACCGGTGCTGGCTCCGGTGTAGTGCTGAGTTAGTAAATAATTTGTATAATAATACAGTATTGGTGTCTTTATATATGTTATTGAACTCGTAGATCGCGAATATGAGGGTTATAAAATCGTAAAGGGTGTCTGAGTCGGAATCAGAGAAGGAAGGAATCGGAGAAGGAGTCTGAGTCAGAGGAGTTGGAGTTGGTACCGACACCGGTGCTGGTGTCGGTGCGGTGCTGAATTAATAAATATTCGTTTAGGACCATATTGGTATCAAAATATATGTTTATAAGGTATAAGTTCGTAAAGGGTGTCTGGGGACCCCCAGAAGGGGGGGGCAGAAGAAATGCACGGGACGCAAAACAAAGGATGTAGGAAGGAAGAAGGAAGAAAGAGGAAGGATGAAGGAAAGAGTCTGAGAACGAGACAGAGTTGCTACCAGCACCGTTGTTGGAGCCGGTGCGGTGCTGAGTTAGTAAAACATTCGTTTGCCTATTTATTTTGATATTTTCATGTATTGTAAAATATGATGTTTTAATTTGTTTCAATTTAAATTTTTTAATTTATTTTCAAATTTTTATTATTTTTTATTTATTTTTAATTTATTTTGTTTAAAAACATAATTTTTACTAAAATGTTTATGCTTTTCATATTTATAACGTAAAAAATTTGCGTTTTTACACACCCTAAAGCAGTAAATCAGTAAATCAAACCACCCCCTCTACCCTCACTTACCCCTCTATGATATATTGATCTATTTATTCAAGTCATATTTTTTACTAAAATTGTTATGTTTTACATATCCTAAAGCAGTAAATCAGTAAATCAAATAACCCACCCTACCATCCCCCACCCCTCCATGATCTATTGATCTATTGATTCAATGCATATTTTTTACTAAAATTGTTATGTTTTACCTACCCTAAAGCAGTAAATCAGTAAATCAGTAAATCAAACCACCTATCCTACCCTCCCCACCCCTTCATGATCTATTGATTCAAGTCATATTTTGCATAACATAACATAACACAAAAACTTTTATTCTTTTAATGTTTATAACGTAAATAATTTGCATTTTTACACACCCTAAATCAGTAAATCAAACTGCCCTCCCCAGCACCCACATGTCCATCCATGATCTATTGATCTATTGATTTATTGATCTATTGTTTCAAGTCATATTTTCTACCAACATTATTATGTTTTTACATACCCTTAATCAGTAAATCAGTAAATCAAACTGCCCTTCAACGCCCCACCCAACCCCATCCGTGATCTATTGATCTATTGGTTCAAGTCATATTTTGTATAACATAACAAAACTTTTGTCCTTTTTATGTTTATAACGCAAAAACAAGTTCTTTATACACCGATCAACGAATATCTGCTAACGTAACAAAGTTTTCACATCAGTAAAGCTAACATAACATAACCTGAACTAAGAAAATAATGTACAACGACAAACCTTACACAACTTACGTACGTATAAGCTGTTAACATTTACAAAGTTCCACGCTTAACACCAGTAAAGTAACTAACATTGCATACAATACGTAACCTATTCATACTTTTTCAAGCATATCTCTAACATATTAACATTAATTTTACATTGACATACGTAATATTTAACAAATATATCAAACCTTACCTACCTTATCATATCCCAGCGTTTTTTACCACCATCTAAAGCAGTAAATCAGTAAATCAGTAAATCAAACAACCCTCCCCTACCCTCCTACCCTCCTCCCCATGATCTATTGATCTATTATTTCAAGTCACATTTCGAGTATCATTTTGGATAAACATAACATAAAAAAACAAATTCTTTATACACTGATCAACGAATATATGCTAAGGTAACAAAGTTTTTCACATTAATAACGCTAACATAGCGTCACTTGAACTAAGAATATAATGTGCAACGACAAACCTAACACCTTAAACACGAATAAACATTGATAACATAAACCAAATTTCCACACTTACCAACATTGAAGTAGCTAACATAGCATACAAAACAACGTAACCTATGCTTTGGCACGCATTATCTCTAACATATCAATGTTAATTTTACATTAACATTTTTTTTTAATATTTAACACAAAATTTATCATATCTTGTCTAATTATTCAGTACTGGACCAACGAATATAAACAACGCAACAATGCTTTTTACATAACATAGTAATATTAAACAAAATTTATCATAACCTTACCGAACTATCATAATACCAACGGATAAATGCAAACATAGTAAGTTTTTCCTTCTGTAAAGCTAAACTATTGACATAACATACTGTTAACCACACAAACATCCATCCGAAAAACAGCCATTCATTTAACAACTTTAAACCAATAAAGCGGACATAGGGTAAGAAAAAACAAGTTTTCATTTTTTTTATTGAAACATATTTTTTCATTGAAAAAAGAGAGTGTTATATAAAATACATAAAAACAAATGTTTTATTTTTTTTAAATATATAATTCATCTGATCAAAGAACATAGGATTCAACATAACTGAGCATGTTTATATATCTCTCCAAAGATTCAACCCCCTTTGAAAGGATTTAAGTATAAATGCATTCTGCCAGCAACACTAAACCATTTTTCTACATATTTTGATTCAAACAGCACGCACTCTTCTCACGCCAGAGCAGAAGTAAACTTTATTCATTTGTAGTTATTAACATAATCCTGTATACCCATTATACGGAAAACCACATATTTCAGTGTAAATATCGTAGATACCCCAGAAGGGGACACTATCGACGGACTTCCAATAGTTGGCGTAAAATCAAGCTTTTTACATTGTCACACGACGAGAAAACAGCATCTATTCTATTAGAACCTCTCACAATCTGTCTCTACCGCTAGATATTTTACAACGAGTCGATGTATTCAGATACACACACTAGCCTTACCCATGCTCCCGTGATATCAATAATCTTATGATGAATTCTTTAACAGAAATGAATAAGGGTTCATTATTTGCACCTCCGCCTTGGCAATAAAAAAACAATGTAAAAACACCTCGGGTTACGAATAAATATAAATGACACATCGTTGGAATAACGAAGGTGCCTCGTAAAGATGTCATCAACAAGCGCAGAGGAGGGGGAACGCCATCGGATCAACACAGCCGAAAAAATACCTACTGATGAAACTCTGAGCGTATAAAACAGTCCCCCAAATGTAATTAGATTCTTTCTTTCAACCAATCAGATGAAAGTAACAAGAATACGACGTACGAACGAACAATATCAGGTCGAAAGTACATATAATCTAGCCTGAAAACAAACAACCCACAATAATATTGAAACAAACAGATAAAAACAAAAACAAAACATAACCAAATTATTAAGCATAAACATAAAATAAGTTCTTTGAATAAAATAATATAGTAAAGTGTAATAGTTCACTGATTCCTAAATCAGGTAAAATCAGTAAATCATAAATCAAACACCCACCCTGCCCTCCCCACCCTCCCCACCCTCCTTCCCTTCCATAATCTATTATTGATCTATTGCAATTATATTCGAGTATCATTTTGGCAAAAACATAACATAAAAAATAGTGCTTTATATATTGACCAACGAATATATGCTGAACGTACAAAGTTTTCACATCAATAAAGCTAACATATCATAACCGAACTAAGATATAATGTACAACGACAAAACTAACATACCTTACGCACGAATTAACTACAAACATAACAAAGTTTCCAAACATATAAAGCAAATATTATTTTATTATCACATACACGAAACATTATTATTATTATTAATATTATTATATTATTATTATTATTATTATTATTATTATATTATTATTATTGATTATTATATTATTATTATTTAATAATTATAACAAAGTTTTAAACAACGTAAAAGTTTAACATAAATCCATCCTAACTAGAGCTATATACATACCTACGTAACAAAATGAACAGTCAACATTAAACAAAGTACACTGATTAATATTCAGTAAATAACTACCATAACCAGTCACAAAACGTTAACCTACTCCATACACCCTACAAGAACCTAACTATCATACTACTAGGGTTTGAGCTTTATGACTACCTTCGAGTCGTTAGGCTTAAACGGTAGGCTTATCATTAGGGTACTTTCATGTTATACCAAAAGCTTCACTAAACTCTATGCTCTACTAATTCTCAATCTTACTTACCATTACGAACAACTTTCAGCGGACGACCATTCACTTTTGAGATCACCCAGAGAGAATTCATGAAGACTCATCTTGGGTACCCCGAAGGAGTGTACCGTGTAAGTGGTACATAAGGTCACTGACTCCACGAGGTCGCCGAGCGAGTCGAAACGCCAAAAAAAAATTCTACTGATCACAATTTAATATTTGCCTATATATATATATATATATATATATATATAATATACTTATATATATATATATATATATATATATATATATATTATATATTATATATTATATATATATATATATATAATATATATATATATAGTTTATTTTCACCGGAGGTGTTTATTAAATTAATTTTATAAGGAATGCGCATGATGGCAATTTTCAAAACTATTCGTTATTTCAATTAATAACAAGGTTTTAAAATTGCATCTTTGGGGTGAGGGGTGGGGGAAAGGTTAGATGTTAATTTTATTTCAATAAATTTTGTTTTTAAATAAAACTTGGTACAGTACGCACAACCACTTCATATATAAACATAAACATGATAAATAGTATATATTGTAACAAATTAATAAAACATACGAAAGGGGGGGAACAACTTTATAACACTAAAAATAGCAATACATATTCTCAAGTTTTCCGCCTTGAGCTTCGCGTCAAACCTCTCAGGAAATAAATGTTTGAAAGAAGCTAATCACTCCAAAAGAAATAGGCAACAAGGGAAGTGCTATGGTTGATTATTTGTTTAGTTTTTTAACTGTTTAAAGTATTTTGACGGAAAAGTATAATGGAAAATTTTGAATTTTGGTCAAGCCTGAAATACCTGCCAGTTTTGTTGAAATTTAGGCGTATTATGATGTAGATGGATTCTAATTATTTCCTTTTGTGATGATTTGTATGTTTTTTAATAAGAGATATTTGTGATTAATGCGATGGATTAGTAAGGACAGAAGTTGGTGCTGTCAGTGGTAGATCATAATTATGTGACCGTTTTCTGGTGATATCATGGTCTCCCCTATTGTAAATCAGGGGGCAAATCCGGGCAAGGTACTTTATAAGGACACAATGGGTTTGGGGATTTTTTGAAACAGGAGGTCTGAGGGTATGTTTTAGAGGAAAAAGTGTGATTTGAGTAAAAGAGGATGGGTGATGGTAAATGTTTTTTGATGTTACGGTCTAAGTGTAAAGGAAGGGGAAGAAAGTAGAATTTGTGTTTTTTGTTGTTGAGAAATTTGAAAGAATTTTCGTTTTTGTTTTGGATAGGTGAATTAATAAATATGGGGGATATTTAATTTTGTTTGTGTGTAAATGGTTAGGGAAACAGATTCTCAAAGCTCTAAGGTAAAAGGGATGTGAGAGTAGCTTTTTTATGTTTGTGAATGGAAGAATACAATGAATATATGGGTGTGGGAGGAAGCGATTACTATTAAACAGCATAAGTATATTGTG
>JABUQX010002602.1:35000-45000 GCA_015478945.1 Trachelipus rathkii | reverse complement strand
ATGGGTTACTTGAAAATTATTTTATCATTTATTATTAAAGATTAACTATGTTTAAATAGATTATTATTTATTATCATTATTATTATTATTATATTATTATTATTTATATATTATTATTTATTATTATTATTATATTATATATTATTATTTAAAGTACCTAACTTACAATACATTGATACTGCCAATTTTTTGATTATTACTATTTTCATTATCATTATTAATATTAAATATCTATTGAAAGTTATGCTTAATATCAAACAATGTTGAAAGAAGATCGGCTAGCTAAGGTTCAAAGTGACGCACAATTGAGATAATCTACGTTATTAATAAAATAAATTTATCTAAAATTTATTTAAATACACTTTGTAGCATTTTTTACCATATTATGTATATAATTATTATAAGTTTACATAATGAAATTTAAAATAGATAAAAATTTTAAAAATTGTATATTTCTATTACTTGGTATGTAATGTAATTTAATGTAAATTAAAATTTTTGAATAAAAAGTTTCAAAACTGTTAGTTAATCTAATGATTTAATCTTCAGCATTAAATATGTATATGATATATGATTGTGTACCAAAAACTGTAAACTATTAATTAAGCCCGAAACTTACCGAAAGTAACGCGTTACATGTAACGCCGTTACATGTAACGAGTAACGGTAACGATTCAAAGAATTTTAAAATGTAACGATGTAACGATAACGCTACCCCTTTTCTCTCAAGTAACGAGTAACGGTAACGCTAACCAATTTCATGTAACGATGCCCATCTCTGTATAATATATATATATATTATAATTATATATTATATATATATATATATTATATATATATATATATATATATATATAATATATATATAAATATAAATATATATATATAATATTATATATAATATATGTGTTTTGAGACCAAGCACAGCGAGAGAGATCTTATTCTGAGATGCGAAATTTTCAAAGTTACTTCAAATAGCAGAGGTACACAAATAACACTTCAGTGCAGACACAATGCCTACACCTTATAACAAATATAAATAGATTAATAAATAATGTAATAAAAAAAAATTATACACGACGCCCATATTATCATTAAGAATTATATAAAAAAAAAAATACAAAGTATTAAATTACGATGAACATCATTTGAAATAAAGGGAAAATTTATGATTTTCATTCTATAAAATCTAATCTAACTTATTTTATTAATAAATAAATACTGTAGAAACTTTAATCCAACACTGTCGTCTTTACACCTGAACTTTTGTCTCTCCCTCGTCGTCGTCACTGTCCTACTATAAGACAAGCACTTCTATCTCTATAAATTTTAATCAAAAAACCCCATCCTTCTATAATTATATTTAGTAAATACTTTTAATAAGCAAAAAATATAAAAACTTAAGAATTAATAAAACTTGTCCAAAAAATTCACCCAAAGCTTAGTTATATTGAAAGAAGCCACTAATCAACAAGGAAATCAAAATACCGACCGTGAGAACGTGTTATCATAACAGCGATTTAGTGACAAGAGGGGCGATCACGAAGGATATATATATATCTATCTATATGTCTAATTTGGATTTGTGGCGAGGCTAGAGCTTGTCGTAGTGAGTTTTGAGAGTGTAGGTTCTATATTCAATGAGCTTGATAAACCGCATGAGACTTGCTGTTAACATTGAGAAAGTTGAATGGAAGTTGTGTGCCCAAACCCCTTCTAGTGTTAGCCAGATAGATTTAAGTAACACGAATAGATATTTGATGATATATATCTAATATAGATAAATATATCTCTATGTAATTTCAATTCTGGTAAGTCAATACGAGGTAATATAATGTAAATCATGGATAAATAATTGAAGCGGACACAGAGAGAGAGAAAGTGAGAGATCAGCCAGATGATGATGAGATGAGATGAGCGTTGTAGTAGTAAGAGATGAGGATTGATGATCCCTGTGAATTGATATGCAGTGAGAGACGATTTGATACGACGATCCCTTTTCCGAACGATTATCTTCGTCTTTTCTCTATAGTGATGAGAATCTCAGGGATGCTATAGTGTCATCCACATGCTCGAACACCATCTGTACGGAGCGCTCCGTGCAACGATTACAATGTCGATCACAGCACACCACATGCGGAGACTAACTGAGGTTACAGAGCCTCCAATCGACGCCTGTATCAGCCAACAGGCGCTGGACAACTTCAAAGAGATGATTACAGTCTGACTTGTCTTCAAAGCAACAGAGGAACAACCATAACGTTCTGAATTCCCTATAGGATAAGGAAGAGAAATGAACTGGGCAGCGCGAAGGAGTGCTAGGCTAGTTCGCGTACAATCAGGCCCTGTGGGTATCAAACCTATCGATAGGAAGACCATTATCACATATGAAAAAGTAGGCGAAGGCTAAAGAAAACCCGAACACTTCCACACTCGGGAATGTCCGGAAGGTGGACTAGTTAGCTGGCCCGAACGCGTAACCCATTCTTCCAGAACTGGCCCTGTACGACGCTGACTAGCTCTTCGCTAGAATTGAGAGAATGGAAGAGAGAGGATATGCATTAATACGGAAAGTTCATGCAGCAGGGATGTTCTCAGCAACTGCCTTGCCCTGTACGTGCGAAAATATCGACAATAGCGAGACTCCTGGCATAATTTCTCAGACGAAGCAGAAGACGCTGAGCATCGATGGGGAGTACTGCCCTGTATTCCACTCAGTAGAATACCAGATGAGTGAGCTTCACCCAATCCGTCTGGATGTAACATTTCCTAAATAGATCTTGTGAAAGCCTTCTACCAGATTCCAGCCACCCCTATGAATGCATGCGTGCTGGGACGTTCACAAAAACTGCTTAATAATCCCTTTGATCTTTTTTTCGAGATGATTCAGACACTGAGAACATGTTTTTCACCAACCTTCGATGAATGTACCACGGAGAAATGTTCCTCTGATTCACGCGAAGTAATAATGGCACCAGGGCCCTTTACGTACTTCCAAAAACACTGTACCGTACCAACAGGCCGAGGGAATCTTCTTGGAGAAAGAACTCCATGGACGCCATCAACCTTCCCTTAAACAACTGTTGCAGGGAAACAGCACCCCACCGCATAATAAACCGAGGCATCCGTATGGATCCGAGTTGCTTGCGTCAAAGTGGCGAGGAGGAAAAAACGAATTAGACGAAGCAGCCAGGAGCTTCCATTCCGGCATGGGGAGTGATGACGGCCTTCGTATTCGCCTACATCCCCGTGGCGGCTTGTCGTCCAGTCGTGGAACACCTTGCTCATCGCTACCGCTCCTCTTCGGGATAAGGACAAGAGACCTGAGGAACGTTTTCTCGGAACCTGCGTCTAGGCTTGTTGAGAAAAATCAGAGTCCGCTTGACGGGGGCGGAAGTGGATTCAACATATCTTGCCGAACCGAAAGGATGAATCTATTTAGTTAAAAAAGTTTTTTACCATGGTCCCGCAAAGAAAATCTCCGTAGTTGTTGACGCTAGTACGCGTTTAGGCAAATAGGGACACATTGTGAAAATATAGCGTGTCCGGAGTGCGGGCTCTACAGTTCGAACTAAACAACTGTCCTTTGTCACTCGAGAGCGACGACGATATGCCCTCTTCGAAGAGAACATGGAGGTGCCCATCACGTATCCCCTTCGTGGCCAGAGGATATTTGGTCTATAGACCTTCTTTGTTTGATGAAAGAAGACGTTCCTCCGACCCACCCACATAAATTTTCAAAAGTCGATTGTACTCCACGTTCGTGGATGCCCAAATTGCGACTACCTATCGTGAAGGACACTTGCGCCACGGAGAGGATAGGACGGAGAGGTTGCTCTTGCCGAGAGGAGCTAGTCGATGAGCAGGTCATCGTGTAGGCGGAATACGGAAGGCCAATCCGCGAGGATTGAATCGATGAAACGTGGACAATTGCGCTGCGTTACGAAGCGAAGAGTACGTAGAAATTCAAAAAGTCCAAAAGGGGTTATTACAGCAGTTTTGTGAACGTTCAGCGAGGGTGACTGGAAATCTGGTTAGGAAGCTTTTCACCAAGATCTATTTTAGGAAAATGTTTACATTCCAGACAGATTGCGTGTGTGTGAAATCCTGGTTATTTGGAGGAACAGGATTACCCCATCTGGACGAGTGATGCGTTAAAGGCATCTAATAAGCTCGAGGGCCGGTAGTCACCGTTTAGGTTTAAGCCAAGGTGAAGAAGGAGCTATCTACTATAAGAAGCTGTGTATTGGTGCCTTGTTGAAGCAGGGTGCTGAACTCCTACGTAGCAGCTTGAAGTTTCCCAGGTGCAAGACGACGGGCGTGGGAGAAAGGAGGTCTCCCATTCGTATCTATGTGGTGGACGACGTTATGTTTAACCTCCGGGAAGGTCGAGATGGGAGAGATAAGATCGGAAAATTTGGAAGACAGAAGGGATTCGAAAGGGTTCTTACCAGAAGGAAGATGGATACCATTAATGGAAGAAGTGGCACGAATGCAGAAAGAAGAGAACTAAGTCTCATAATCGATCAAGCGGCTATGGTGTAAGTCAACAAAGATATTGAAGTGCGGAAAAAATTCAGCATCAATAATGGGGAGAGTAACGTCGGCGATAATAAAATTCCAAAGGAAGTCACGGCGAAAAGAAAGGGTGAGATGAAGTTGTTTGAAACCATAAGTGTGAATGATAGAACCGTTAGCCGCCTACAGAGCTCTTAAAGGTTCTGCGGCACGGTTTTTCTGCAAGAAAGAACGGGGTAAAACAGAGAAGGAAGATCCGGTATCGATGAGATAGGACAAGGCGGTAGAAGGATCGTAAACACAAAGGAGATTGGACGCGGGATTAGCCACACCGTGCGTTTTTATGGTGTGGCATCGGGGTTTAAATTATAAGCACAGGGCTTAATGCAATTTCGGGTTCGGTCACCCTATTGCTGATGGTTAAAACATACTTCCTGTTGGTTGTGCGCAGGAGGTGCGGAGAGGGTTGAGAAGAGGACTGGGATTGAGGTTGAAGGTGCGGTTGAGCAGAAGATTGGCGAGAGTGGGTGGGTGACCGGCGATAGAAACGACGATGCTGTAGAGGAGAATGAGGATAATGAGAAAAAGAGGGAGGAGTAGGCGGAGGGTAAGACTGGTAATAAGCAGGGTGAGCTTCAAGAGTGCGAATCCTATTCATTAAATCAAATTTTGTATTTTCTAATGTCGTAATACGTGATGCAAGCAAAGTGGGATGGGCAGAAGGAGGTTGGATTACATTCGCTAAACCTTGCGCCTTCGGGTTTGTAGGTAATTGCGACCCTAGACCTAACGGCAAGATTGATACATGAGGAAAAGAGTTGTATGCAAAGAATTATTTGGATCTACAGTGGCGAGCTGGAACTGGAGTTCGGAGGGGAGTTTTTGAAGGAAAAGCTGCCTGACAATGTTTATGCATTGCCCAACTGGAGGACCTTCAAGTAAACCTAACATATCAGACAATAAGGCAGACGGTAGCTGGTCGCCGAGACTTTCATTTTTAAGTAATTGTTTTATTTTATCAGAGTCCGAAATGCCTAACCTATCTAATAACTCATTCTTGAGTTCAGTATATGGCTGGTTACTAGAAGGCAAACGAGGTAATACGTCTCTCAGACGTTGAAGGACCTTGACAGGCAAAATACTTAATAATGCGTGAAAGCGTTCATTATCGGTGGTAGCCTCCAATTGTAATTCCAGGAGGACAAAAGTCAGGTCAAGGTCATTTTCAACAAACTTACCATTAAATGCGGATGCATTTTTGGGAGTCTGAGCCGGAGCCGAAGTCACATTAGCATTAGTAGGAGTATCATCAGTTGGAGGAGACATGGTAGCAAAATAATTAAAAAATAATAGTTAAAAGTAAACCACAGGGAAACTGTGGGAATATGCCTAGCTAGATACAATAATTAAAAAATGCTTAAAATTAAGAAGGGTACACAATGTTAAGAAAAACAAATGCCAATATGACCACACGTTATTTCAGTATGGTGGGAGAAGCAAAGGCTCCTATATCGCTGTTGTTTTTTTTTAAAAACAGGCCCAAAAATTAATAAATAAAAATATAGTAAGTAAAAATAGCAGCTGCTTCGAGCGAGAAGCCTCTTGAAGGCCCTGGAGGAGAGATGTGGCTTGAAAAAGGCGTCAATGAAGTCCAGGCGTTACCACACAGAAGGTCTCCAGGATGTGGTTTAAGACCACACAGAAAAATCATACGAAGGACAATTTTCAAAGTTTACTCCAATAGCCAGAGGCATAATAACATCACCAAAAAAACTATATAAAAAATATAAATAGAAATAATAATTGATAATAAAAAATAACAACAACAAAATAATACAGTAATGAATTTAAATGAAAAAAAATACAAAGTTATTAGGTCATGAAAAAAATTTGACAGAGGGGCCGGAGGATTTTACATTTTCCATTCTTAAACTAATAAAATTTTATAAAGAAATACTGTAAAAACTTTAATACACTGTGGTACACTGAACTTTTTCACTGTTATATAAAAAGGCACTTTTTACCTAATAAACACTTTATATTTAGTAAACACTTTTAATAACTAAAAAAATAAAAACTTAAATATAAAAAACTGTTCAAAAACTCACCCAAAGCTTATTATATGAAAAAGCACTATCAACAAGGAAATTAAAAATACCGTTGAGAATCGGGTTACAAACACAATGGTGACGTAAGAGGCGAGACGAAGGAATTAAAGCATAGAGCTAAACACAAGCTGCGAATTTTGAAGTTCATGACGAATGAGCTTGAAAAGCGGGAGACTTGGTGCTAACTGAGAGGTTGAACGGAAAAACTGTGCAAATCCCTCTAGTTAAGCAAATATATGATATACTACTAAATATATATCTTCGGGAATGAAGTCAATAGAGATAAAAAATTCTCTATGATAATAATAACTATATAATGTAACTATATAACAGTTTTATTATACCTACAAGAGAGAGAGAGAGAGAGAGAGAGGAGAGAAAGAGAGAGAGTTTATATATGATATTATATATATATAGAGAGAGAGAGAGAGAGAGAGAGAGAGAGAGAGAGAGAGAGAGAGAGAGAGAGAGGCAACGAATACATATATATATATATATATATAAATATATATATATATATATATATAATATAGAATTGTATAATAAAAATAAAATTAAATATATAAATATGTATAAATTATAGGTATATATATTATATATATATATATATATATATATAATATATATCAGCATCCACCTTCTTTCCCCAAGACTAGGGTTAAGGTGCGTGACAGCATACACCGAAACAGAAAAGTAGTAGAAGAATAAGACACAAGTCGAAAAAAAGCCAGCCTTACTCCCCTTCTTTATACCTTTTAGTGAAACTCGTCGCAGTCAGAAAATCCACCCTTAGAGCTTAGGGACGCGACGGACCCTTCACTAGGGCATCCCCTCAATGTGGTTCGGAGTGCCTGGCCCAGGTTGGGCCACAACCCATAGCCCTCACAAAAACCATCGCATTCAATCCTATTATGCGGCCTTTCTCTTGCTTTCTCTTCCAAACTCACATTTCTCTCCTCCAGGCATTCGTTTTACTGATCAATACACTTTTCTTCCGTCTCCAGCGGTCGATTCCCAGGCACACCTCACCAAAATACATCGCTTACAACCGACTATCATCCATCCTATCCACATGACCAAACCATCTCAACGTACCCTCATTTATTCTCTCATTTATCCCTTTCTTTACATTATACAACTCTCTAATACGTTCATTTCTCATCTATCAATTCTTCTCACACCTTAACAACGCCCCTAGATGTCCATCTTGAAGCATCATTGTTATTTTAGCTCTATACCTCTTGTTCCAAAAACCATAGTTCACTATACTATATTAATACAGATAGCAACATACTCTTATGTAAGTACCCCAGCGCACTCAAGGATTTAGTCTCTAACATCCACCAACGATTTTAATTCACCAGCTACCTTCCTGCCATTCACAAACTTTTTTAATACACTCAGCATCATCCGTTCCCTTTTCATCCAACATATATCCTAAATATTAAAATATATAAATATATATAAATAAATATACATAATAAATAAATAATAATATATAATAAATATATAATATAAATACTGTAATATATTTATACTGTAAATAAAATAATAATATAGTAAATAAATAATAACATAATGTATTAATAATATATATAATATAATATATCATATATATATATATATATATATATATATATATATATATATAATATATAATATAATATATATATATATATATTATACGTGTGTGTGCGCGCGTTCGGTGTGTGTAGGTGTGTGTGTGTGTGTGTGCTTGTGTGTGTTGGCTCATTATTCCCGAAGTAAAACTTGCAAACATGTGTGAGAACTAATGCCAGAGTTCAAAAATGGATATTTTAAACGAGGTCTCAATTTAGGTTAGAAATGTTCAACTTCAATCTTTTTTTTTTTACCCCAATTTATAATTTTTTTAGAATATTAAAAAATGAGTTTTAAAGAAATTATAAATTAACATTTTATTATTATTATTATTATTATTATTATTATTATTATTATTATTATTATTATTATTATTATTATTATTATTATTGGTCCTTTATTAAACTATGGGGCAATAAAAAATTAGTATCGGAAAGGTTGGTAATGGCATCTCAGAATTATTTCATTTGAAGGATTTTTTTTTTTTTACGAATTTTCTAAATTTTCTCATTAGATAAAAAAAAATGTAATAAAGTTTAATCTATAGCACGGTAATGTCTGCAGTTATATTTACATTATATATATTTACAACTTAGTAAGTTATTACACGACACCGCTCTCGCGCAGAGCGAATTTGGAGCGAGTCTGACAATGCCTTCCATAAAGCTATTCTACTTTGTACTAATACTTTATGTTTTGAATTTAAAATCTCACTGACACAAACCTCACGAAAAAAATTATAGTAATCTACTACTACACTTTTACTTAAATTTAGTAACATTAACACACTGACGACGGGAAAAATCGCTAAGAAATAGATTAACAATTGGAAAAATGATAAGTAACGAATTTTAATATTATTAAACCTTTTAATTGTAAATTTGTCTAATAATTCAATGATTATTTTATTTAAAAAAAATTTGCATTTGTACTTAAAGGACGACCGCGTTCACTCAAACAAATTCCAGGCAAAAACTAAAATAATTTTCACTTAGAATTCAGAAAACGGTTGAAATTTCCTTACGCAAAGTGAACTAACACCTACAAATAGTTCAATATATTTTCGATTTACAACTTCAAAACTGTTTCCCTACACTTTTTACAAATATTTGTAAATAAAATTTATTTTAAAATGAATTAAAATAATCGCTCGTATTTACTTTAGATTTAAAAACTTCCATAGGCGACTTTCTCCCATATATATATAGTTATAATAATATATAATATATATATATATATATATTATATTATATATTATATATAATATATAGTAATATATATATATAATATATATATATATATATAGTATATATATATTTATATATATTATTATATATATATTATATATATCCTATTCTGAAGAATACACTTGGGTAGGCAGAGTTTTTATTTATATAAATTATATGATATTATTATATATATAATAATATATATATATATATATTATAGTATATATATAATATATTTATATTATAATTAATTTTATATATATATTAATTATATATATATATATCTTAACGAAAAATATTCGAAAACATATATATATATATATATATCTATGCTTATTATATGTATGAAAAGCTTGTTTACATTATATTTACCAAATAAACTTTAATTTTAAATTCACAATAGCAAATTGAGTAATTTCTTTAGGCCTATCAGTTTTTTTTAAAATAGGGAAGGGATGTATATATAAGTTTTAAAGCGTTTTTCTTTAATATAAAATCTACCCTTACTCCATATGCATTATTTCA
>JABUQX010002602.1:0-30000 GCA_015478945.1 Trachelipus rathkii | reverse complement strand
AGAGCACGCCGCAGTAGCAGCAGGTTTACTATTTATTTTAAGAGGAAATTGAGCACTAAATCTGGTTAAGCGAATTTTAGTATCTACGGCTGGAAGAATAAGTCTTTATTAAGCAAAGATATCTCCATTTAAACGATCTTAAAATTCATGTGTCACTTGTGGATTTAGCAGCTTTATCTAACATCTTTGAAACTATAAAAACCGCATGATTGGGGATAAGACTGCTTAGCATTATCGGAATAACTTAATAAATGTTCTATATAACTTCTGTAAGGATAATTTGCAGCTGACGCTCCCAGCGATATTTCATTGAGATACACTTCAATCTGGTTAAAAGTATACAGGAAATTGGATTCCGTATACACTACGTGGTCATCGGATGAAGGAAGGTCTGTACCATCGGGTTTTGTCAATTTCGTTTTTAAATATAAAAACACATTGGATGGATCTAGATACTGATCGAAAGTGCTTGGGATATTGACTTCGAGAGGTATATCTGTGTTGGTAATTGAGTGAATGGGGCTAATATTGATGAGATTGGTCTCACTTACACTAATCTGCGCAGGATTCATGGAGAAGAGATCCAATTCACTCTTACAGCAGTCTGGACTAGAAGGATGAAGGAAATGCTTCTTGCATGTATGGGCGCTGAGAGTAAAATGAGTAGAGTCTTGATTAGCCTTTTCTAACATACAATGCAGATACCATATGGTACTATTTATGTAAAGGATACCAGTTAGTAATTAAATAGCAAAGACATCAATACATTTTTTCTTTAGAGGTCTTTTTATCTTAAGCTTTTCCTTTACATACATTTTCTAACAACCTTTACCTTGACCCGTCATCCTACGTCTTATTTTGCGTTTAACATCATCCAACATCTCGTCAGAAACGTCAGTTATACGCATTTTTAAGGAGTCACGAGGGTCAGCTCCTGCAGCTATATCATGTACAGTATTCAACCCTGTTCTTATAGCTTTTCACTTATATATTCACCCCATTTTCTAAATAGAGGCAATGCGCTTCTCATTAATTTATCGAAAAATCCACCCAGTGCATATTCCCCTTGCAATTTCGAGCCCATGAAAACTCTAACACCTTCCATTATTAACGGAGCTTCTTTCTTATACTATCTTTACACTGTAAGAATAGTGAGTTGAATGAATAAATAATAAGTTAATTATATCTCTTTGATATAAGACCTAAAACTTTGATATATTTCTTGAAAGTCTTTCGTATGTAATGTTAGATGACCTTCACTCTGTTAAAAAAATAGTTTATCATGTTTTTGTCAATGCTGCTGCTTCTTTACACAACAGTGTTTTGGCAGTGAATGGGTAAGCCCTTCCTTCTACATCCCTTATATACACTCATACAGATCCAAAATGTGATCGATTCAGAGGTAAGTAATAAACATTAGGAAAAGTTGTAATTCTACCAGCTTTGGGAAAATGTACCACCCTTAATAATGGGGCTTTATTGTTCCCTACATATTAATGTTCAACTATATCAGTGTAATTCCTTGATCTTGTAACATCTCTGAAGGTATGCATATCTAATTTAGTGACATGTATGTTTCATGCTGTACAGGATACTGATCTGTATGCTCATCTTTACCATTTCATGTATCGTTTTAGAACAGCCGCTATGTCATTAGCACAATTCAATACCTCGTCAACGGCGAAACCAGTCTGATCGTTGAAAGATAAACACATTAGGGTCTTTCAAGTTTACACCCTTTGTGGATCTTAAGGTGATTAACACCCTATCATCGAGAATGAGATTATTAGTAATATAGATTAAATCCTGACACATTTTACTTGTAGCAAATCGTGTGTTTAAATAACTATAAATATCATGGACTGATCTATAATACCCCCGTCTTAGAACGAATTTCTCATAGAAATATTCCTTCCCATTATATGTCATACTTTTTAATTCGCTGGTGTTTTTTATTTTTAATATAGTTTTTACATGATCTACACTTTTATTCTTTTAAATTCGCTGGTTTTTTTTATATTTTTAATATAGTTTTTACATGATATACTCTTCTAAACACCATTATCCAGCGACGAGCTGCAGGAACATTCTCAATGTTGGCATCTAACATCATCTCGCATAGCTCTATTTCGTACAATTCCCTTTCAAGCTGAATAGGGTTCATAAATTCGGTTGTGAAATCTGAGATTTATTATCAGGATGTAAATCCATAGAAGCCGAAGAGGGCAGAGTTAAATAGATGTGATCTACACTCTCCATGATTACGATGACTACTGATTAATGTTTCTTAATTTTACTGGCTTTTATATATGAATTAAACTTATCAGGGTAACCCTTCCATTTCACCAGATACTGTTTATTTTTGTCCCTTCCTTTTGAGCCTAATATTTTTTCTTTTTTATATCCATTACTTTAAGGATCAAACCTAATTTTCTGTATTTTATGTTTTTGAATCCTTCTTTTATAGGTTCTCCATCTAAATCTTTAAGATAGTATAATTTCAGCCCTTCAACAGCGAACTCCAGTTTAGTCTAGTTTAAAAACTTCTCTAGACCATCCAGCTTCATACCTTTTTCTAAAACGGTCATCAAATGTCGACACTCTTAAATAGTCATTCAGTTTTATTCCTGGTTTATCTGTAATTTTACACACTTTGTGACGATGAGAAGTAGAGGGTTTTGTCGTTATCATTTCTATAGGAGTAGTCTTTATAGTTCTGTAAAATGATCTGTTATAAAAATAAGCTAGGTAATATAGTATATCAATATACTTAAAAGTATTCATTTTAGTAAAGTAACGATGCATTCGGTCTTTGATCGTACACTGAACTCTTTCAAAAATAGATGCTTTATTTATAATAATAACCTATTTTTACTCAATAATAATTTCTTAATACTCGTTACCTAAAAATTCACTTTCTTTATCTGTCCAAATCAATTTAGGATATCTATCATCCTCATCTATAATTTCTCGTACAGCCTCAGCCACTGTATGGGATCTTTAATCTTTGAAAGCTTTTAACCACAAGTATCGGGCGTACACGTCAATCGATTAATAATAGTGATACCTGTTCATAAAGAGCATATTTAACATTCAGTTAAATCTAGTTGCCATACATTATGAAGCTGGGGGCTATGGTTTCCCTGGTAGGGAATTTTCTATGAATAGATTTCTATGAATAGGTATTTGGGTGTCGCGGGGGTTCCTCCCCCTCCCCTACGGGTATGGAAAACGTCCTGCCCCCCCTTCTATTCTCCGTCGGCTCGGAGCCCTACTTTGCCACTTACCTTTACAAAATAAATATATATATATAATATAATATATATATATAATAATATATAAAATACTTATATATATATATAATATATATCCAGGACATGAGGAGTTGGGTATGGATGAGTGGAAACTCGATGATGTAATCGCTGACAAAGCGGTCCCAGCAGGGTAGCGAGTATAAAGTAGATTATATATATAGAATATATGATATATATTATATATATATAATAGAGGTAAATATAAATATACTACTAAATATATATATATATAACTATATTAAATCAGTGCGCCAACCTCTGGGTAAAATTCAAGTTTAAAATCCAATATTATATATATATATATATATATATAAAATTATATATAAATATATATATATAATAATATATTATATATAATATATATATAATATACTAATATAAAAAAAATCATATATATCTCCACTGCATTCATCACTATCTTCACTTTTTGTACTTACATTTACTTGTATAAAGAAGTATTCAATTTTTTTTTAAATGACTGCACTAGAGTCGACAAGGCAATTAGCACGTAGTTGCCTAGAACTTAAAGAAAACGGAATTATTTTCTTAACTAGGAAAAGTAATATGCCATCTGATCGTTACATATTTAAAAAGGGAATCAATTTGCATATGGTAAAAAAAATTTTACGTCGGCGTACGAACTGTCTGCCACGTGTCACTAACCACATCTATGCTCTCAAAAGCACCTCCTGACGTTCTATCATCAAAGTTCTTCGAATGAGATTATAGAATATATATTATAATATATTATATATTTATTATATATATACAATATATATATATATATTTATAGATAATTCTTATAAATATAATATATATATATATTATATTAGAAAGTATATATATATATATAGAAGCTGACATTTGCCGTATTCTCAACTCGATCTTCTTAGAACATTCTCAAAACGTACTCGTTCTGTGACCATTATCCTGCTTAACTGTCCATTCTGATACAGATGTCCCTTTATATAATAAATATAATAAATTTATAAATACTAATAAAATATTATACTTATTATATATAATATATACTACTTTTTATTAATTTTTTGGGTTCATAAGCCATGTAGCGTGGTGGCCTTACTCTGCCTACCCAAAAACAGCCGCTGTATTATATAGAATAATATAATAAATGATTATTATATTATAATATATATTAGTTTCATCCATCGCTATAAATAATAACTTGTGAGTTATATATTACTATCTCTGTCTCTCCTCTATAATTATAATATAAATCCGGAAATTAAACACAAATGCCCTAAACTAGAAAATATATTTTTTCCATAGAACTATACTCTACCTAATTTTTTTGTTCTTAGACGCATATAACAACGTGATATCGTCGATGATCTATTTCAGCCAATAACTTCATCTGAACATTTAGCTCCTAACAATACTATACATTATATATATAATATCCACTGTGATCGCCTACTACGTCCTCTATTCCTACCTTCTCGTATGAAGCTCGTCGGGTCGTTACTCAATATGGCCGGCGCGTATATCAAAAATGTCTCACCACTCTCTAACATTAAATTAAAATCACCTAATTCCAAGCACAATAACATGTTATTTCTACTATGCTTAAACAATTGGTAACAGTAACCAAATATATAATTAACAATTTTGCAACATCATTATTTATATATTCGCCATTTTTATAATTGTAATTAGTGCGCATTGCAATTGCAATAACACAAGTAGTTGCATTGCTAATTGGAGGTCTTGATTACCACTTGAATAACGGTATCCGAATCCTCTATTATCACCAAGGTACATTTTTAATGTTCATAAAGGCAATTGTAAAAAGATCTACAAACTATAATAATGATATGTATTTACGAACATGTAGAGATTCTGAATGATCAGTGTCTTGTATGGTTTTGGTAATTATAATAAGTTAAAATGAAAAAATTTAGTTATTCAAAATTGTTTTAGCAAGTTAAGCTATTTATATATATATAAATTATATAATATATTACATGTATTCATTATTTATTATAAATATATATATATATATAGATAATAATATACATATAAAGTATATATATATTATATTATATAAATATTAGTACATATATATAATAAAATGCTTAATTGTTGTTGAATTATAGCTATGTTAATATTTTCAATTCATTACCATCTGATATTCATAACGAGTTCTTTGTTGCAAGACTTTGTAATCCAGAGAAATTTTCGAAGGATGCGAATGGGGCTGGAGCCCCATCAGCCCCCCCTGTACGGCCACTGTAGTTTAGTAGTATTGAGTAGTAAGTGGTAGTGTATATAGTAGAAGTGGCACCAGCATTGAGGAAAGTTTATGACCAGGTAAGCTAAAATATATCAAATTTTCCATAATTGAGGCTAAAAATAATAATGATTTTGTAATTGTCAGAATATTCACTTCAAAAGGTGATCTTAAGAGAGAGAGAAAGAAATATAAATTTCCTTCTTTCTGTAACCTCCTTTCATTTTCCACAAATGGGAGTAAAGTGCGTAACATGCACGGAAATAGAATAGTTAAGTAGAAGAACATGACGTAAGTTGAAAGGAAACCCCCCCCCTCCCCACACCTTTTCCTCATACCCTTAAGTGAGAGCCGGTCGTAGCCAAAAAATTCACCTTAGGGCTTCACAACACCATTACAGACCCTCACTGTGGTATCTCGTCAATGTAGGGTTCATTCTCTTGTTCAGGCCCATAACCATACCCCCTCAAAAACAACCCACACCCTGATAAAGGAAGGCCATAGTATGAGGTATGTGGCGAGTGTCCTCGGTGTGTATCATACCACGATCGGTCGGATGGTTAGCCAGTTCTATGACACTGGGTCGCACTTTAGATATCGTGGAAAAGGCAGGAAGAGGGAACGACAGCAAGGGACGAGCGACATCCGCAAATGAGGTTTTATGAAACAGGGTCCACTAATACTGAGCTTCGGAATGAATGACTTTGCAGATTTCAACCGTAATTGTCAAACAATGGCTCAGTGATGCGGAACTGGCTGCCACCATGTCACCACATTGGATCGTCAAAGACTGGAAGCATATGTTATTCACATATGAAACCAGGGTATGCCTGAGATTTACAGATATTCGTGATAGAGTGTGGCATATACATGGTGAATGTTATAGCGCCTGCTTCATCACACCAAATGGTCCTTTCGGAGATATGTCCAAAATATTGTGGGGTGGTATTTTGCTTCGATGCCCGTACCCTCCTCGTCCCTATTCACTGCAGGTCGTTGAATGCACTATACTACCTGGAACAAATACTGCAGGACTGTTATGCCCTTTGCTCCGTTCATGGGAAATTACTTCCACCTAATGCACTATAATTCTCACCCACACATTGTAAGAACAGTTACATACTACCTACTCGTGGTCGAAGTACAGGTGCTAGACTAGCCCTGCAAATTCCTGACCTTAACTCCATCGAACACCTTTGTGACCGCCCATTAGGTCCATTCGTCGATCTACGCCTGAACCTATTCCATCCACGAGCTGGAAAGTGTTGCGATTAGGGCATTGGGATAACATACCCCAGGAATTCATCCAGAACCTCTTATTGAGTTTGTCTCGACGTATGCAGGTGGTCATCAGAGCCAGAGCAGTGTTATGTATAATTAGTTTCACCTACTTGTCATTGACTCTTTAAGCCATGGTTTGGGAGTCGTCCACCAGTTGCACTTCCCAGGTAGCACATGTATACATGTTATGCTGTCACAAAATGAACGTATTGTACGGTTAACCACGTTTGTTTCTTTATTTCCCTCATCTTCCTCTTGGACAGACACGCCACCGTATGGTGTTATTACCCAAATCCTGGCGACAGTGAGAACTGACGTCATATTTCCTATGTGGTGCGATAATTTTGAACAGGAGTTTATTTATCCAGATAATCATATTAAATTAATATCATATTAAAATTTTGTCAGCAATTGAATTTTTAGCATCACGGATTCTAGAACATAAAATTTCTTAAGTACAAGATTTATTTTATTAAAAATCAAAAATTTTGATTTTATTTGGGCTTTGCAAAGTTTTCTTTTTCCAAGTTGGTTCATGTTCTGACATCGACAATGACCTGCACCACACTATCACCGATTTTCATTAAACTTAGTATCTAAAGTGTTTTGTGACATAAACTATCTTTCTGCAAATTTTAAATTCCAACACTGTTTTGGGGGCATGCAGCCTCATGGGGTTCTGCAAGCCAGAATTCATTTCCCATTTAACTAAGAAAAAAAATTTCTAACCTTGTATTCAGTGATGAGAATTCAAATTTTATTGATATCCATGCAGTTTATCCTTATCAAAGGCAGAAATTATTTTTATCTTTGGTATCAAGGCTAGAAATTTGTTTTATATTTTTTTTTATTTCACCCCATATTTTATCTTTGAGCTGTAGAGCCAGAGTCCGATTTTTTTTTTTAACTAAGAAATAAAGGGGCCGAGCCAGAGCTGGAGAAGAATAATTTTAAAATGACAAGAGTCGGAGCGTGGAGTGGGACGATTTGGTGAGAGCCCTTCTTTATCCCCACCATTGTGGGAAATTATTTTTGGTTTATGAGCTTCACTGTAAATGTGAAATAAAAGTCATCGAGATTTTTCAAAGAAATTTTCAGCAATGGCTATCCACATTCATTTCGGCGTTAAGCTTGCTTTTACCTAATTTATTTTGTGATAGACTGATGCTTTTTCTCATAGTGTTTATGGGGGCATTCCAGGACAGTGTAAACAAAGCAAAACATCAATATGTCTTTGATTTTGATGAAAATTGATGTATAGGGCTATTTCACCTGGAAAAGTCACTTGTGAAAATAAAAATTTCTAAAAATTTTGTACGACAAACTGTTTTCGAGTTATAGGGGTTAAGAGTTTTTTTTTATGGGAACCTTCATGCCATAACTTTATGGGGCCATAATTTCCTTAATTTCAAATTCAAATCTACATATTATATTTATTTGGAATCAAGAAGAATAGACAAACCTACTGATGCTAATTTCGTGATTCAAAATATTAATTTAGCAAGTTTCTTGTTCTATACACTTTGGTAGAATTATATTTCCTCCTTGACATGCATTTTGAATTTTTATTCTATCGCAAATAGAATCTTACTTATGAATCTGAAGAAAGTGAGAGTGCCAAACACACAAATATTGGGATTGGAATTATTGGAACTTCAAATCTGCAGTATGGTTGTTTCTGCTCATGTCAGAATGATTAATAAACCACTGTTACAGGTGTAGCTTCCTACAAAATTTCAAACTTTAAATAAATTGCCTTCTTCCTTAGAATCATTCTAAAAATGACATTTTCAGTGATTTTGATACAAAACTTTACAAAAATTTATGTTGAAGGAATATTTTTCTTCTAGACAATATCTACAGACATACCTATCCCTTATATCCCTATGTGTGGGGGAGAAAGAATTGCCAACATCTCATGTCCTGCGTGTCGTAGAAGGCGACAAAGGGACGGTGGTAGTTGGGTTGGCTGCCCACTACCACTTATCTTTTGCCAGGAATGCTAATGCATGCCTCGGAGAAGTTCGTTATCGCCGTAAACGGCCTTCTATCTGTCGGCGAAAATGTATGAATCGTATGGGGACATGGAATGTCAGAGGAATAAATGTTGAGGAGAAAGGAGAGAGGTGATGAATGTATATAGAAAGGGCAAATTTGATTTGCGCGCTATGACTGAAACAAAGATGAAAGGAGGAAACGATGAAAATGAGTGGTGTGTGTGCTGGTGTGGAAAGGAATGGGGGGGGGGGGGGGAGAGAAGGAGTTGCAACTCTGATGAGTGACGACTTTGTGTGCGTGAGTACTAAAATTCTAATGGTTAAATTTAAGTTTGAAAAGGTCAAGGCATGTGTGGTTGTGACATATGGTTCATGTGAGGGTAATGTTGAAGAGCGTGCGATTTTCTGGGATAATCTGAATGATGTTATGGATGGGGTGAGTGGGATGTGTGAATTGTGTTGGGTGACCTAAATGGTTGGATGGTGATCAAAAAGGGATGGTATAACAGGTGGTTTTTAGGTGTGGGAGAAAATAAGAATGGTGGGAAGGTGATTGTTCTGTGAGGAAGAGAGAGGTATGTGTGTAAGTATACTTTCTTTAAACACGGTATTCATAAGTATACTAAAGTTGGTGTAGGTAGAGATGGTATCGAAGTGAAAAGTATGATTGATTTTATGGTGGTGAAGAAGGAGTTGTTGAAGTATGTGTTGGACGTTAAATCAGTGAGGGGTGAGGGGATTAGGAATGGGATTATCGGATCATTATATTGTTTTATGTAAATTAAGTTAGTGGGGCTTGGATGGGAGAGGAAGGTGATAAGGAAGGAAGTGGGTAGAATTAAGAGTGAGAAGTTAAGTGAACAAGGTAATAAGGATAACTATTTAAGAGCGCTCGCAAGTAAATCAGTTAAATGTGAACAAGTTGAAACTGAACAAATCTGGGAGTAAATGAAGGAAGCAGTTGTTAGCAGTGCAAAAGAAGTGCGTAGATGTGCTAAAGTAGGAAGTAAGAATGCTAACAGTGAGTGGTGGAATGAAGATGTGATGCAAGCGGTTAAAATTAAAAAAGAAGCATGGTTGAATATACTAAAAGCTAATGATGAAGTTTCAAAAGAAAGTTTGGAATTATATAAGGAGGAAAAAAGAAATACTGAAAGGTGCATACGTTGGAGGAAAAAAAAGGGTAAATGAACAGTTTGGAAGGAGGATGAATGGGGACTTACAAGGGAATAATAAGCTCGTATGGAAGGAAGCGAGAAAGGTTAAGAATGAGAATAAGGGGAATCTGCTTAGAATAATGAATAGGGATGGTTCTTTCGTAACTGATGAAATAGATGTGAGGGGAGTTTGGAAGGAACACTTCGAAAATCTGCATAACATTGGCGGTAATGAAGAGGTGATAGTGAATGTGTGTGGGTTTGATGGTGCAAGAAGGAATGGGTATTTTGGGGATGAGGTCAATAGTAAGGAGGATTTAATGGGTAGAGTGTGAAAGTTGAAGAATGGTAAATCTGCATTTATAGATGAAATTACTTGTGAAATGATTAAGAACGGAGGCGAGATGGTGATTGATTGGATTTGGAAGCTGTGTAACAAAGCGTTTATAGTTCAGAGGGATTGGAGGAGAGCAGAATAGTACCCTAATATAAGTGTAAGGGAGATAAGGGTAACTGTAGATATTATAGGGTGTTTATTGAGTGTTGTAGGGAAGATATATGCTGGTATTTTGGTCGAGTAACTGAAGGACTGATTGGTGAAGAACATGGTGCGTTTAGAAGTGGTAGAGGATGTGTGGATCAAATATTTATACATTGAAACATTATTGAGAAAATGAGGGAGAAGAAGAATAAATTGTATTTAGGTTTGATGGATTTGCAACAGGCGTATGCTAGGATTAATAGGGAAGCTCTATGTCAGGTGTTAGTGATATATGGTGTTCGTGGTCAGAGCTTCTGAATGGAATCAAAAGTATGTATGACGATAGTGAAGCGTGTGTAAGAATAAATGGTGTCGAGAGTGAATGGTTTGATATTAATAGGGAAATGAGGCAGGGATGTGTTATGTCTCCTTGGTTATTCAATTTGTATATGGATGGGATTATGAAAGAATTAGAGATGGGGGTAGCAGGAGATAGTGTTAGAATGATTGAGAATGGGAGAGAGTGGAGGGTGCCCTATCTATTGTATGCGGATCATTTGGTTTTGTGCGGTGAATCTGAAGAGAGTTTGAGAGGATTGGTAGAGAGATTTGGCAGGGTGTGTAAAAGGAGGGGTTTGAAAGTAAACGTAGATAAGAGTAAGGTTATGGTTGTGAGTGAGGACAGTTCTCGGTGTGAAGTTATGTTAGATGGTGAGCAGCTGGAACAAGTGTCAGAGTTTAAATATTTAGGATACATGTTGGATGTAAAGGGAACGGATGACGCAGAGTGTAGTAGGAAAGTTGTGAATAGCAGGAAGCTTTTCTGGTGCAATTAAATCGTTGGTGGATGTAAAGGGACTAAGTCTTGAGTGCGCTAGGGTTTTACATGAGGTTATGTTGTTACCTGTGTTAATGTATATATAGTAGTGAGACTATGGTCTGGAATAAGAGGTATAGATCTAAAGTACAATGTGTTCAGATGGACATCTTAGGGGAGTGTTAGGTGTGAGAAGAGTTGATGAAATGAAGAATGAACGTATTAAAAAGTTGTGTGGTGTGAAGAAAGAGGTAAATGAGAGAATAAATGAAAGTACGTTGAGATGGTTTGGTCATGTGGGAAGGATGGATGATAGTCGGTTGGTTAAGCGGATGTATAGTGGTGAGTGTGTTGGGAATCGACCGGCTGGGAGACCGAAGAAAAAGTGGATTGAGTCAGTAAAGGAATGTCTGGAGGAGAGAAATGTGAGTTTGGCAGAGGCGAGAAGAAAGGTGCATAATAGGAGTGAATGGCGGGGTTTTGTGAGGGGGGTATGATTGTGACCCACCTGGCCAAGGGATGAACCCCACATTGACGAGATGTCATAGTGAGGGTCCGTCACGGTCCCGTGAAGCTCTAGGGTGAATTTTCTGTCTGGGATGGGTTCTCAATAATATGTATAAAGGGGGCGGCAAGGCTGGGCTTTCTTTTCGACTTGTGTCATATTCTTCTACTACTATTCTGTTTCCGGTGCATGTCACACCCTACCCCCATTCTTGGAGAAATAAGGTTGATGATAATGATGAATATTTTTGGAGGCAAAGTTCAATTACCAAAACTACCTTACAATGTACTTAACATCAAAGTACTTTATAATTTGTCCTTGGAATTAACAGAACCGAGTCAACCCATATAAATATCTTACCATCTGGTAAAGCTTTTAATTTTTCATTAAAAGTTTTTTGCTCCAACTCCACTTTAGTGATGAAGACGATCTATTGTTATTCCTCCTTCTGCAACCTAATGTATGCCTAATATTGTACTTCATTCTAAAGAAATGTTTCTTTACTCTCTTAACGTACATTAAAACAGCACGCAGGTCTGATAGTATTCTTCCTGTGGTTCTAGGAATTTGTGTTTCCAAGTTTTAAGTTTGCACCTTGGATCAGTAAATCATTTTGTCGCGGCCTGTTATGCTGAAAGCCTGCACTGAAGGAGGAAGAATCATTTCACTCCCCTGACTATTTTAAAACTCAAATTTATGGTCTTTTTTTTAAGTTTTTGAATCTACTTTTGAATTATAAATTTGGGACAATTTCAATTCTTCTTAATCTTATCGTGTAACCGCTAGTATGGGGTCTGTAAAGAACGTTCCACTGAGGTATCTTCTCTCCAACTCTTATTCTGCATTTCTGTGAATCTTTTGCTGCGTAGATCGAAAACTATCGATAGAGTCTGTACAGAGTTTTGATTTCCATACTTCCCTTATTTAGTTTTCATCCAATCCATTATAGCCTTATATCTGATTTTCTCTATGGTAACTCTAACCTCTGTTGTACGTGACCAGAGCTATTTCCTTATTTCTATAAAGTGATGTGTACCTTTTTACACATTCTGTTCTCTTAAACTTTATTTTTACTGTTCATTAAAGCCCCTATTACTATAACTTTACTTTTCCACTTGTAACTTCACCTTGATCAAGAATGAGAGGATCTATCTACTCGATGCCATCTTCCCCACATTACTATAACATCTTAGAAAACACGACTTAAACTTTCCTCTGTTCTGAATAAACTTATTTTTATTTTTGTGATAAATCTCTCTTAGAAGGATTACATTCGCTTTCTAATTATATTTCTTAAAGTTAAGGGTTCTGAGTGCCTCCAGAATTATATACTACACCAGTTGCTTGCTCTGCATAGGATTGTTGTTATTCTCTTTGAGCGGGGCTATGGATTATATATATGGACGGATCCACATTTACTCTTCCAGAGGTAGCCAATCTTTCGAATACCATATACCAAATATTTTGTGAATTTATTGTGATGTGCTAAAAATTATTTGCTAACCAATTACTTTTCGCCGATTGATTTTTAATAATATAAAATAATTATTTTTATTTACAATTAAAAGAACCCAATACGGCACAGTGTGGACAACCCTGTTTTTCTAAAAGGGGTGAAGTTAAACATTTCATCTTACATTTTTTTTTCCAATCTCTCCTACTTTCCTTTATTATTCTCCCTACACTTTCGATAGTTCAGTGAGACAATACTGAGCTCTTTGAATCGTATAACTTTTGTGGAGGTCATGATTTTCTTTCTGTATACAGGCACCAATACTGCGGCCATATCTCTGTTGATTTCTCGGTTAATTTTTGTTAGTTATGTAATTTCTTTAAATAATTTTAATTTTTTTCCCTAACAGATGCCAGACCCAAGATGGGTTATTTCAATGGGCTCATGCGCCAATGGAGGAGGTTATTATCATTATTCTTATTCTGTAGTAAGAGGCTGCGATAGAATTGTTCCAGTCGATATCTATGTACCAGGATGCCCTCCAACTGCTGAAGCTCTTTTATATGCTCTCCTACAGCTGCAGAGAAAAGTCAAAAACATGAAAACTCTCCAAATGTGGTACAGAAAATAAGAAACTATATCGATGTACATAATGTAAAAATTATTATTTAAATATTCATAGTTTTATTTTATAAGACGATTTTGGTGTCTTTTGTTAAATATTAAGAAACATTTTGTTGAAAGTAATGAATGATATTAAAATTAATACTGTTGTATGACCATTTTTCTTTTTGAAATGTAACTATGTAAGAGTACATACGAAATTAGGTTACCTTATAATGTTGAAGTATGTCTGTAATTAGGATGAGGGATACTGCGCCTTCTACGGTAAAGATTCTGTAGACTTGGATTCTTCAAGCAAAGTGTTTCACGAATCGAGATATTTTAATCCGGATTTAGGAATCTTTAGGTTTGCTGCAGGGAGATTTAAAGCCTTAAATTTCTATCTTTAATTTTTCGCTGCAGCAAATCTTGAATGGTTACGTTGTAACCTAACATCGGTCACACACACACTGTTTAAATATTCAATGTTTTATCAATCGTTATTACAAAAACATATTGTTAGAAAATTTATGATCCAAATATTGTAGCAGTTTTTTCATAAATAATCTCGTAAATATAAGAATGTTTCTTTGAATATAGATTTTTTTTTCATTTTGTTTTTCCACAGTATTACAAGATTCGTACAGGCTAGTGTTCTTAGTATTTTTAATTTAGTTTATCACATCGGTTTTAGATAAGATTTAGTCTTTTATCTTGTAGAATAACGTATTATTTACATTTGTTTATAGTGTTGCTCTATTTTAAATAAAAATCTTGTGTATAGAAATTGGATAATTTTCTGAAAATCTTGCTGCAGCAGACATCAAATATATATAATATACAGGTTCACACTAAAAATTTGAATTTGATTTCCCGACCAAATCTGCAAATTTCCCTGACCAGCGTGTTAATAATAACAGTGATAAAAATATCTAATAATTATTACTGCAGCCTATTTCCTAGTTCATACATTAAATTATTGAAAAATTTACTTTAGAAACTGGTTCATCATCATGGATGAATTAAAAAAATATTTTTTTTTTTTTTAGCTAATCGTATATATACCTTACCATAGCCGTCCAAAGCACTCCTTTTTATTTTTTCCAAAACAAAACAGTTTTATTTATAAAAAAAAAAAAATAAATAAAAGCCTTACATTATAGCCTAGGTGTAATAGCGTCCACTGTCAATACAAAAGTTCTAACATGGTGAGATTTAGCATTAACTTTTTCTTCTCAAGCATTTTAATAATGTTTGATTTTATAGCGTCTTCTTCTGTTAAAGCTTCCAGTTTTAACATCTCTCTGCTCTTCAAGTTTAAATTTATAGATCTGTATGGATAATGTTCTTTTTTCAACCTTTTATTCTCTTCTTTTTCTTTCTGTTCTTGACTGCTTTGAGAGTGTTCTTCATCACTCCTATGGGCAGCTCTTCCTACATTTGTCAACATTTTTTGAAGGAAAAGAACGTTATGACTACTTTGTGAGAACTTATAGCATTGTGCACGTGTTCTTTGAAAAATCAGACTAAGTTCTGTTCAGATTTCTCCACTAAATTGCTATTATAGAAAACCCTCCTCACTGTCGCATTTCCATGCCGAAAATATCAGTCCTAATTTAATTAATTTGCCACAATTCCGCAAAACATTGGGCTATAGAAGAAAAAAAAACTCTATCAAGTCTCTTAGAAGGACAATCACATCCAAAAATATTTTGAATTTTAATTTCAAGGTAGAATGAGCTTCACTCCAAAGTAGAGTATAGTGCTTTTTCTTTCTCAAGCAACAGAATCTGTGATTTCCTGTTATTTGGTGTACAATGCCTCTAGCCATAAATCAAATCTTTGTTCCCTTGTTCTGGCTTGATGAAAACTATAGTTAGGATCCAATGCTATGAGAGCCATTGGAACAGGCTTGTAACTTCAGAAGGAACCATCTTTCGTAATAATCTTTCTCTGTCATTTTGATTTGCACGGTCTGGCATTCAAGTTTGTCATGTAAAACTAATTTCAAAAAGCTTAGTGTGTTGGTGCGTAGCGGTATGATCACTCGCTTGAAAAAAATCGTCTTTCAACCGGCTTTGTAACACTACATATGGGCGATGGAACTTTTAAACCTGTGAAAGCAGAAATAATCCAAGGTTTTCAGTTGACGTCCAAACCACTGCCGTCGTTAAGTTAAGCTTTTTTTTGCTTGAAGTCATTTTCTTAAACAGTCATAATATAATACATTCAACTGTGCTAAAACCAAATATTATTGCGCCCAAACCTCAAAAGAAAGAAAACATCCTCTAAAAATGATAATTCCCTAAAAAGAAAAAGATATGTAAACAGATTAAGTCATAAGTCATCCACGTCTAAAACATCCAAATTATACCAATCACCTTCAATCGGAAGTATGAACTTGGAACAACTTCTCCCAACAGAATAGGAGAATAGTTGAGAATAGTGAACTAAAAAATAGAAAGAAACAGGATAAAGTAGATTTAATCGGAATGTCATTCCTCCGCCAGTTCCTTTTCATTCACTTACAATAATCTCTGTCATTCCCACAATTATACAGTAATGGGAAAAAAAAATTTATTCCAAAAATTTTTAACCTGGTCCATGGATCATTCTTCATATGTTGTGGAAATTTTTAAAAATTTCCCTGACTCTTTTTGAGAATTTCCCCTGAGTTTCAGCGTTATGCTAAAACTGTATTTTTATTTTTCCCTACCAATTTTTTTTTCCCTGACTTTCCAGAAAATGTGTGTGAACCCTGATATATATTATATATATCATAGGAGATTAAATAGATATAATGAGGTATCGGTGTTGCAGGACGAATATAATTTTGTCGTGGAACGAACCGCACAGATACATAACAAAGGACCAACCAGTTAAGAGTTCAATATTATTGGCGGTGCTTGAATTCAAACGATAGGGAAAACTAGGAAATAAAAGATTTTTCTAAATATTTATCTTATTAAAGCTCAAAAAAAATGAACGAAAATAATAAAACCTCAAACTATGTTTGATTATGACATTTAGCTTAAACTCCCAAATTAAAATTCAAGAAATAAAATAAATTGTTAAAATAATTATTAAGTAGCGTTAATATACAATAAGGAACTTTCCCGAGTAAGCAAATGTTTGTCATTGTTTCCTAAAAATAATTTACTAAAAACTTCAATAAATATACTTGAATCCAAATATTCTACATTAAAAATAATATAACTTTTAAACAAAAATGCATTGGCCGGTATGTTGTTTGTTGGAGTGGGTATCTGATAATGGACATGGACGTGGACGTGGACGTGGGCTTTCTCATCGCGAGATACAAGTGTCAAAATCTTCAGTTAACCACTTTTGGTGAAGTTCTCGAAAGTCGTGGATGAAATTATATTGCTGAAAAGAAAAATTCCACTAGTGGGTAAATACATAATTATTTTTACTAACTTTAGTTCCCAGCTTTTATTCACGTAGGAGCTTTTCTAATCTCCAAAAGCATTCTGTTGTTATTCTCGGATGCTGCCGCTAGACAGAAGGAATAGAGAAAGGATGGGAAGGAGGAAATTAAAAATTTACATTGTGTTTATAATTCAAAAGAAATTGCACATAACGTATAAATCTCGCACAAATGTACGTCAAGACCTAAAAGATGAATCTACAATATATCATCCACCCTCTCTTCCCAAGACTGAGGGTAAGGTGCGTCACATACACCGGAAACGGGAAAGTAGTAGAATATGACACAAGTCGAAAAGAAAGTCCAGCCTTACCGCCCCCCTTTATACCTATTAGCGAGAACTCGTCCGGCAGTCAAAATCTACCCTAGGAGCTTCAAGCGGAACCGCGACGAACCCTCACTATGGCATCTCGCAATATGGGGTTCATCCCTTGACCCAGGTGGGCCACAATCATACCCACTCACAAAACCCCGCCATTCACTCCTATTATACACCTCTCTTCTCGCCTCCAGCCATTCCTTTACTGACTCAATCCACTTTTTTCTTGTCTCCAGCCGGTCGATTTTCCAAACACTCACCCACATATTACATCAGCTTAGCCAACCGACTATCATCCATCCTTTCCACATGACCAAACCATCTCAACGTGTCTTTCATTCATTATCATTTATCCCTTTTCTCACACCGCACAACCTCGTAATACGTTCCAGTTCCTCATTTTACAATTCGTTTCTCAGAACCTAGACTCGCCACCAACGTATGTCCATCGAAAACATGTGTACTTTAGACCTATACCTCTTATTCCAGAGAAACCAGACCAGTTTCACTACTATACCATAACACAGGTAAACAACAATACCCTCATGTAAGACCCAACCTAGCGCACTCAAGGACTTAGTCCCTTACATCCACCAACGATTTAATTGCACCAGCCACTCCTACCGTTCACAGTTTTCTACTACTCTCGGCATCATCCGTTCCCTCTCATTCCAACATATATCCTTAAATATATTTAAACTCGGGCACTGTTCCAGCTGCTCACCATCTAACATACCTTCACACGACTGACTGTCTTCACTCACAACCATAAACCTTACTCTTATCTTACGTTTACTTTTCAAACCCTCCTTTTACACCCCCCCTGCCACATCTATCTACCAATCCTCTCAAACACTCTTTAAATTAGCCACAAAACCAAATCACCGCATATAATAGGTAAGCGGCACCCTCCACTTTCTTCCATCTTATTATTCAAATACCATCTCCTGCCACCCCCACCGTCTAATTCTTTCATAACCCCATCCAATTACAAATTGAATAACCAAGGAGACATAACACATCCCTGCCACGCTTGGTGGAGCTGGTTCTGGATAGCCGGCCTTAAAGTTCGATTCCTGTAGTCCCCCGTGTGTTACCCTCTGAAGAGGGATAAAGCACGTTAAAAAGGTATATATATAGTATATATAATATATAAATATATATATATTATATATATATATATATATATATATATATATATATATATATATATATATATATATATATATATATATATATTCACTATATTATATATATATATATATATATATATATATTATATATATATATATATATACTATATATATATATATATAATATCATATATATATATATATATATTATGTATATATAGTATTATATATAATATATATAAATATAATATATATATATATATATATATATATCATATATAATATTATATAGTATTATATATTATATATATATAATAATTATTGGAGTTCACGTATTGGCTCGTGGGTTAAGGCGACCTTTTGGCTCACGCTTAGAGGAACAGGGATTCCCTCCCAGTATGGGTTCGAGTTCTAGTGTCGCCACGTGAACAGGACACAAAAAAAACTGTCGTTAGTTAAGGAGATTTTTCATGGCATCATTTACGTATGTAGTTGTACGCATAGTGTGATTACACTAATCTCAATACACACACATCACAAACCATAGCCAACCACATACAACAGAACAGGTCTATTCACAAAACCAAATCACTCTTCTCAATGCTACTACGCAGTTGGAAAAGCAGCGTCACTGATGCGACCCACACGCCTTACGTCGGTGGCAAGCATTCGACTACGTCGAGCTCTTGAAGCAGCGGCTTGCTATCGGGCCTAAATATTCCTGCACCTTCAACTTGGTCAGAAAACCATACAAATACTTTCCTGACCAATTACCTCAGGTTTTATGCATAATGTAGGTAATAAAAATAATATAAATCATAATAAATAAATAAAAATAAATATATATATATATATATACTATATTAATAATAGTATATATTTATATTATATTATATATATACATATATATATATATAATATATAATATATAATATATTAATTAGGGATTCATACTTGGTCCTATACTTGGACAAAATTTGGACAGCTAGAAGGGAAAATCGAATAACAAAACATATCACACAAAATAAACAAGTTTAAACAGCCGACAAAGATAAATAAAGGGATATATTGTTAGTTTACCAATGTGTCTTTATGTACAGTGTCTTCACTGACTCATACAGTATTAAAAGCAAGAAAGGAAGAACAATTACCAGAAGCCGATAATTAGTAGTTGAAAATTAGATAATAGTGTCAGGAATAAAAAAATATAACCAATAGCCAGATATAATCAGAAAAAAAACTAACTACGGTAACCGCCGGAATGAGTCAAGTGTTGGATGATAATAATAATTATATATAATAATATAATAATAACAAACAACAAACCTTAATAGTCTGAATGGCTCTTGGTCCTCTTAAAATCCCTAAGGAGATCAACAGCCGATTCGGGTGTTATATTTTCATCCAGTGGGTACTGTACAAAAAGCAAGCCAGCAACTAACAGGCTCTGAACCAAGGCTCCTCCATACAGTGAAGAGTACCTGTTTTGGTCTGCAGTCAAGTAACTTTTTTAGACAAAAACAGAATGCTCATTCATGAGATCAATTGGAAGGCGAGGCCCATACTCGAGGGGATAATGGTGGATACTAAATCCTCTGCTGGTGTCAATTTAAAAAATGTAAAATTTGCGGACTCTGTATTCCTTAGCATCTCCTCTAATGTCACCAAAATTAAAACATCGTGGTGATATTTTCACCTCATTTCACATGCGAACTTTGCAAATAAAAACTTAAAAATAGATAAATAACATAACACACTCTCCACTATACATATAATATTATATATATATATTAATATAATATATAATATATATAATATATATATAATATATTAATATATATATTATATATTATATAATATATATATATATATATATATATAATATATATATATACTCAATAGTATTATATAATAATATATATATAATCATCCATATCCCCAGATGAGGGTGAGGTGCATAGCATACACCAGAACAGAACTCATATGCAATCAGAAAATCCAACCTGGAGACCTTCACGAGACTTGTAATGGGTCCAACTGTGGTACATCTACGTCAAATGTAAGGTTTCATCCCCTGGCCCAGCGGCCACAAACCATACCCCCTCACAAAACCCCCATCATTCACTCCTGTTATGCGCATTTTTCTCGCCTCGTGCCAAACTCACATTCCTGTCCTTCAGGCATTCCTTCACTTAGACTCAATCCACTTTTCTTCAGTTCTCCCAGTGGCTATTTCCCCCATAGCATACATCTACCAAACTGTAAACCAACCGACTATCATCCAGGCCTTTTCATATGACCAAACCATCTCAATGTACTCTCGTTTATTTCTCATTTAATTACTCCATTCTATCACACCACACAACTCCCCCTAATGCGTTTCATTCCTCATTTTACATCAATTCATCACAACCTACCACGCCCTTAATACTTGGCTCCATCACTCGAACATTACTTATACTTTAGATCTATACCTCTTATTCCATACCATAGTTTCACGTACTATACATAACACAGGTAAACACATAATATATAGTAATAGTCATACTATATATATATAATATATATATATATTATATATATATATACTATATATATATATATATATATAATATATATATATAATACTATATATATTAGTATACTATATATATATATATATAATTATAGTATATATATATATACAGGATATATAAACTACATATAATTATATATATATATATAATATATATTATATATATATATATATAATATATATATATATATATATATAACACAGGTAACACAATCATATATATATATATATATATATATATATATATAAAACTACACTGAACATTCAAAAACAAATCGCCAATACCTAATATGATCATCAAAATTATCAACCATCAAGTGCAGTAGACTCACAATGAACTCGGGTACTAAATCTAATATTGGTACTGTGCAATTTGAATCCAAACATGGCCTTTAAAATCGAATCAATCCCACTATAACTTGATCAACTGTATATTGATTCAACGTTTTATTAATGGTTGAAAGAGAGCTACTTTCAATCACATCCTGTAGTAAATCATTACAAAAACTAAAATATACTTCCTATCATCAAGATGGCATGCTTTCTTCTTTATCTTTTAATTGTGACCTCTAGGCAGCCTATGTGAAATAATGAAAAGAACTTACCAATATTTATATTGTTAATTGATGAAAACTTTGTAAACCTGAATCATATTCTCTCTAAGGAATCTCCTTTAAACAGAAAACCAAAATTCTTTTTAGAGTATTCTTGTAATAACTCTTGTTTTTAATAAATTCAAAATCTTTCCTTGGTGCTCTGTTCTGTACAGGCAATGTTCCTCTTTAGATTATGACCCAAACCTGTGCACAATACTCAATTAATGATCTAATATAACCATTATAGAGTTTGTGATTACCTTCTTGCTCTTATAACTAACATTATCTCTCTCTACCTGTTATTCCTAACAATTTAATTCCTTTATTACTGGCTTCTAGACATTGGTGACATTTTTAAATTACTAACTGATAATTACACCCAAATCTTTCCTAATCCACAGATTGAATCCATTCTCCATTCATATCAATTAAAGTTTTTATAGAGATAACCCAGGTGAAACCTTTAACTTTTTATTTTTTAAGAATTCATGTCTCCGAACCTTCATACATACCTCAATATCTGTAAGTGGATACATCAGCAAACTTAGAAACTAAACACACTCAATTCCCCTAGCCAAATTATTTATATAGATTAGAAATAGAAGCAGACTTGGTACAGAGCCCTTAGAAACCTGATTCACCAGTTTTCAAGATTATTTAAAACCATTTAAACTACACACTGTCACCTTCCCTTCAATAATTCCTTTATCCAATTGTACATTACCTTTCCTATGCCACACTGCGAATACCTGTACATAACCCTTTCAAGAGATGTTTAATCAACAACTCTTCTAAAATCAAACATACTCATACATCAACTGGCTCCGCTGTATCCATGCATTCAGTAATATACTCCATAAATTTTAAAAGATTTTCTCCATCATCATCTATCCATCCTAAATTCGTGTTGAGAGTCCTGAAAATATTGTTCATGCCTTTATCGGTTGGCTTGAATATTCTGTAATATTTCATCTATATTCTACCAAATAAAATATATTGTGGAGTCCACAAATTTTTTTTACAACTGTGCAGTCATGATTTCAATTCTATAAAATGAAATGTATATAAATTACTTACCTAAATCATATGCCAAATTATGCTGGATATTCTGAAACCTACAACCTGGAAGAGAGCTAAGAGCCACTGATTGTGCACCATCACCATTTATATCAAGCCTAAAGTAAAAATAAAAATCTTAATAAAAAATCTAGTCCAATTAGATTACAAATATATTTTTTTCTAAAGTTAATTTAAAACCCAATATATTGATATTATTTCAATCATTAAAACTATTATTGAAATAAAATAATGTTTCCATAAATAATCTGTCTGTTCATTATATTCATAAAAAGTTGAATCAAACCCATTATTTTTTTATATTCAAGAATGCAAAATCTGATTTAAAATTGTTATAGTATAATGTTACAACAAAATGATCTGCAAGTTCTGAACATGTGAACATACCAATCAATTTTAAGTGAATTCACATTTTCAGTTGCTCCATTATCTTCGTCTGAAGAATCAAACATAGCTTAATGTTTATTATTCTTATTTCTTAGTAAAACGTTTTTCCTAACCTGTTAACAAATAAAACATACAATATTAATTTTAACATTTTATGGATTATAATTAAAATTTTAAATAATACCTTGTATTTTGATTTATTTACAGTCTGCTATTGGGGGTTTAGACCTATTTTATTTTTAAATCTACAAACAATGTTTACATTTTTTCATCAATCAGTTAGTTTTTAAATACATGATTGATTACTGATAATAATAATAACAATTTTTAATTCAGTTCTTTTGGATATTTTAATATTAAATAGAGAAATAAAGCATAAATATATTTTGACTTGAAAATAAAGCTGCTGCTATAAATGATTTCTGGTCTAAAAGTGAAGATTTAGGCGTAGTTAGTAAATACTGTATGAAGATTAGTTTTGCATGGCTCTTGAGGCTGGGAACCTTCTACCATTTTATTTTCTTTCCCATATATTATATATATATATATATATATATATATATAATATAATATATATATATATAATATATATATATATATATATATATAATATATAATATATATAATTACTATATATATATATATTTACAGTGTATATATATAATTATATATATTATATATATATTATTATAGTATATATATATATATATAATATATTAATATATATATACTATATAATATAATATATATAATATATATATATATATATTATATAGTATATATATATATATATATATATATATATATACAGGTATATATAGTTACTTGCTCTTTATAAGGGTATCATTCTCACTTGTATGGAGTATGCCACATGCATTTTCAGCCTCTCTCTCTCTACCAATGTAAATGTATTGCCGTCACTGCGTCTTTTGAACTCTCCAGTTGTATACCTCCTCCACTGAGAAAGGCTTGAATAACATGCCTTCATACAATAGTCTCATCCTTTCATTCCATCCAAATCTCGTGACCCAATACTGTAACTGCTATGCTCAATATCTTAGCGAAGTACTCCAACTGGTAAAGTCTGGAACACACGTCCCCTTATCTATTTCTCCCCAACAACCTTTGACATTACACACTTTCAAGCATCGTGTGTTGGGGCAAGATGGCTTTTAAATTAGCTATAATTTCGGAATTTGACAACTCCATTGGAAGTTTGTAGACCTCTGGCCTTTGCCTACCAGTGATATAATATATATAATATATATATATATATAATATATATATATATAATACATATATATATATATAGTATATATATATTATATATATATATATATATATTATATAATATAATATATATATATATATCCTATTTTCCTGATAATCAGTATTTTTACATAGGTATTTTTCGTCCCAATGTAAAAGTTCTGGAAGTGTGTCAAACCTCTCATATAAAAATTTTATCAATCCATCATAAATTTTTTTTTATTTAAATTTGTTTTAGGACTCATAAGTTTAGGTTTCATGATAAGTTCTTGTTAATATATATACCAGTGAATCTGTCGTAGCCTAATCAAACTTATCATAACCTTACAGATTTTTTTAATGTAAAAAGAAATGATAGGTATATGAAAACAATGAATAATGTTGCTTATAAAAATATCGTAAATTTGGCAATTTTTTATAAACAATATTTGGCAATGTTGCTTCTAGGAATATCAAAAGATCAATTGATTTTAAAAAAGAATCAATTTTTTTAGAATCTGTTGAGCTCGACCATTATCTGCAAAAATAGTTTTGCAAATTTTGGTAATTTTTAAAAAAAAATATTTACATACGCTTTGTCAATAACAGAAATGTAGATAATCGTTAAAAAAATTAATTATCAAAAATTTTAATATCATGTGAATCCATATTTTGTTACGAAAATAGGTGAATAAATAATTATTACAAACTAGAAGGACGTGTGACAGGTTGATATATATTGTATAGAAATGATTTGATATTTTTTATTGAAAATATGGTATTAGTAGCGCAGAGAGACTTCACCCCCGATTTTTAAAAAAATCACAGGATATACTCTAAAAAAAATAATAATGAATAAAAAAAAAACAAATGTAGCGTCTCCTTCGGAAAAAAAAGTTACTCTCAAAGTTGTTAAAACTCCCATAGAATTTTCTTATAACTTTATTTTTTTTAAATCACAGGATATACTCTAAAATAATAATAATGAAGCATAAAAAAAAACGAAAATGATTTAAATCTTTAGGAAAAAATTACGGCCTCTCAAAGTTTAAAATTTTCCCCATAGACTTTCTTATAAAAAAAAATTAGTAGGGCACTTGTGCTCATTTTAGGGCCATCCTAGTTCAGGTTATGATAAGATTTGTTAAGTATACATAGATTTTCTCCGTGTATATCTAACAAACCATATCATAACCTGAACTAGAGGGCCTGAAATGAGACATAACCTGGATGGATCAAAAATGAAAAGTCTATAAGAGTTTTAACAACTTTGAGGCTGTAACTCCCTTTTTTTTCCTAAAGAGCACCCATTTTATTTGTTTTTTTATTTTTCATTATTTTTTTAGAGGTAGGGCTATATCCTGCTGAGTTTTATAAAAAAAAATCGGGGGTGAAGCCCCTCTGCGCTACTATTACCTATATACTAAAAAAATAATAAGCTTAAATTGTGATAAAATTTAGTTAAAAAAATAAAAGGTAATAAGTAGACCAGAGGGGTGTCACCCCCGATTTTTATGAAACTCAAAGGATATAGCGTCGGGGCAGGAGTGACTGGGCTGCCTTTTTTAGAGGGGTGATTCGGTCCACTCAAAAAAAAAAAAAAAAAAGAAAAAAAAAAAAAAAAAAAAAAAAAAAAAAAAAAAAAAAAAAAAAAAAAAAAAAAAAATTTTTTTTTTTTTTTGCATCATTCATTAAATAAAATTTGGCCACGGTGTACTCCAAGCTTTATTTAGAATGTCTTTAATTCTAGAGAGTTTTTATATTTTTAAAAAAATAATATACAATTAGGGTATTATAAAATGACCTTTCAATAGAATTTCACTAAATATAATTACAATAGGGCTATATAAAAATGGCCTTTCAATAGAATTTTCACTTTGAAAAATTGTGAGTTTTTTAAGTTTGTTATAAAATGAAAAAGTAGTTTGAATGGAATTTTATAATTATTTTTCCAGGTAATACACTGAGTATGTAGCTTTAAACTGGCCAAAGCATAAATTTTATTCCAAACCAGGTACTAGTGCTAAATCACGGACCCCTAAACTTGGTCTGACTTCACCGCGCCGTTAAAAAATCGATGATGGGTGAATCAGATCACCATGTTACTTATTGATTGTTATCCCTAATGCACTTTATATATTTATAGCTAATTTTAAGTCTATAATAATAGCTTACTTATATTAAGTGTTTAAAATTAAGATAAAAAAAAATTGAAATTTATATGAAAAATACGAATTCTAAAAAGTAAAAATTTTTGAGCGAACGAGAGGGTGAATTTGGCGCCACCACAGTTTTATTCTTATTTTAATGTATCATTATTGGATATTTATATTACTTATTACTAATTTTAATATGATAAATAATTATTATATTAAGTAAAAATTAAAATATAAAATTGAATTTATACAAAAAAAAAAAAAAAAGAGGGATTTAAAACAGATGGCCCGATTCACCCCTCAATAGTGGTCCGATTCACCACTCCAAGGGGAGTTTAAATGAGCTTTATTTAAACTTTAATAAAACTATTATTATTACAATTACATTATTATTTTTTTGTGCTTATGACCTACTATATGGCCTTGATTTTCAGAAGAAAAAAATTCCAAAAAGTGCATTAAGGGAAAGTCGGGAGACAAAGTTATACCTAAAGTGGTCCAAGTCAACCTGCCCGACGCTACTCTAAAAAAATAATAATGAAGAATAGTGAAAACAAAAATCTGCAGTCTCTTAAAGAAAAAAAGTTGCACCTCTCAAATTTATTAAAAATCCCGGTAAAGGTATAGCACAGGACTCCACATATTTTCTGAAAAAATTCTAAGTCCAAAATTAATATATCAATATGTATATATAATAATATAATATATAATATAATAGTAATATATCAACCTATATATACATATCGATATATTGATTTTGGACTTAGAATTTTTTCAGAAAATTGTGGAGTCCTACCAAAAATCCTATAGCAACTTCTTATACGTATATATATATATATATATAAAAAAATAAAAATTTTAAAATCACAGGATATACTCTAGAAAAATAATAATGAAGCTTAAAAAAATAAAAATGATTTAAGTCTTTAGGAAAAAAGTTAAAGCCTCTCAAAGTTTAAAATTTTCCCATAGGCTTATAAAAAAAATTATTGGGCCTCATGCTAATTTTGGGGCCATCCTAGTTCAGGTTATGATAATATTTGTTAAATATACATAGATTTTCTCTGTGTATACCTAACAAAACATATCATAACCTGAACTAGAGGGCCTGAAATGAGACCTAACCTGGATGGATCAAAAATGAAAGCGACCCTATCGAAAGTTTTACAACTTTAGATGAGGCTAACTTTTTCTAAGAGACCGCCGATTTCTCATTTTCGCTATTCTCATCACTTATTTTTTTATGATTATAGAAGGTAATTAACAATTATGATTTATAAAATCGGGGGTGACACCCCCTCTGCTCTACTATTACCAAAATAAAAACAAAAAATTTTTTAAAACCATTTTTATAAATTAAATGTTTATAGTTTTTAAAGTATTTACATGAACCGAAGTCAGTAAAACTCCACAATTACCTTTTTTTCTTTATAAAAGTGATTTGAAACTATGTAGTTGAAATATACTTTTTTTTTACTTGTAAATAAGGTAATACTTTTTGGTAACTCTAGCTTCTAAAATTTTAAGGGATTCGATTCAAGAATACGAGTACGCAAATAATACTTTTTTTTTTTTACTTCGTTCTGTTTAACGCGCTCTTCATCTGCTTGGACATCAGTACAACCCATGCTAATTAACATAATATAAATAAAAACAACGTTTGGCTATTAGCGTATACTGTCTAGTTCCAGTAACGCGAAGAGTTTGTCAAAAAGAGGAATGTGCGCTGTCTAAAGAAATTACACCCCTCCACTAAAGCAAAATGTTTTCATAACTTGTTACCATAGTTTACTAACATTGACCCAAAGTTTACCATATTATTAATAATAATATGGTAAACTTTGACCTTACCTTAATACCCTGATGAATTTTTCGTGCTCCTCATCGACTAGGACATTGGCACGGGCAAAATTATTATTTAATTTATTTGTAGATAGAGGAAAAAATTTCACTGAATTTAAAGTAAACACTTCACTTTTGAAATACGCACTCTATTATTATAAATAACAAAGCCGCATGGTTCTTAGCAATAAATTATAGCTTTACATAGTATTAACTACGTATTAAGCAACTCTAGTTATATATGTAAATCACAATATAATAAACCGTAACTAACACTTTGGGGGAAAAAACTTTTCTCTTTCATAAAACCTCTGAGACAGGTATTTAAAACAGGAATGTGTAGTTAAACATCAAGCCAATTTTGCAATTTTATATAGTGGAGAAAATTTTACTACTCCCTTCAACTCAAAATCCGAAGTATATAATTCAAGGAAAACAATAGAATGGATAACAGTATTTATATATCAAATATAACTTCAATACTTGACCACTTCGCTCCAAATATGCTCGTGTCAGCTTGAAATTAATGGGCAGTCATAATCATGGACTATAAAATCAACCACTAACCCATTCAAATTAATTACATTAATTGGCTTTCATTTATGGCTTTACATTTTGCAATAAAAAAAAATATTATATCACTTTCGCATATTACTTTCTAATTTATTTATTTATTAGTATGATTATTAGATGTATGATATAAAAAAGTCATAAGTATTGTGGTGATTGAGGTTCCAATATTGGGTATAAGTGACACGAATTCACTAAACACCAAAAAACAATGAGAAACACTTCTGTCTTAAAAAGCGGCGTCCTATTTGTCGCGTTGTTAAAATCAAGAAATTCATAATCAAAAAAAGTGTAAAGGTGTTAGGAGGTAAATGCTAATTTTCCTTTCTCAACCTTTATCAATCTACCTCTATTTCTTTACCTTTATACTCACCTATCAATTATACCAATAGTTAGATGTTATATTTAATAAACCACAAGGCTGAGGTAATCTTAAAAAGCTACTAGAACTTCCTCAAGGGCCAAAAAAGTTTAATAAACAACAAACAATCAAGGGTAAAAGACTTATAGTGTAGTTGCACAATTGTGACATATATTAATTAAATTTTTCCAGACTCTAACTATTAGAAACTTATTAACATTACATATTGAAAACAATTCTCAAAGTTGATTTTTCAAATAATGAGACTCTTAAATATAGGTGCTTCCAAGGCTGTAAACCGGTGATAAGACACTCTTTAACTGTTTCTATGTATAACTACCAATCCTGTCAATGGTCTTGATTGCTGGTAACCATCCTACTGACACCTGTTCCACGTCGTTTAGCCATAATTGGCTGCCATATTCGATC